>JABUQX010020808.1:0-50000 GCA_015478945.1 Trachelipus rathkii
CTAGTTAATACAAGTATTATTCCCCGGTATGTCCATATTCGAACGACTCCCTCTCATACTACATCTACAATATATAATTAATATATATATATATATATGTGAAATGAAAAAACGTATCTCGTTTTTAATCATGAGGAAAACTATAATAACAACATTATTCTTTCGAGCGATTTCTTCGTAATTTTTATTTGTTTTGCTAATTTAAATATTGGTTTTTATTATCTTAAACTAATATCGCTACCAACTTGTCTCTGAGGCTATTTCTTTTTCCTCATAACTGTCCATACCTAACGCAAGACAATAGGTTTTAAAATCTTTAATCTAACTTGTTTATCATTTTTATTTTTTCTTGCTATTTTTTTTTAATATGAACTACACAGATTGAGAAACAGGATTTCACTACAAACAAATCGTTCAAACACAATAATCACGTATCATTCTTAATTGATGACAACATTCTATCATTAGTTCTTATAATCTCCACTTTACAAATCATTTAGTAATAAAGAATGAAGCTGAAGACTGCACCAATAAAATTAATACTATATAAATTAAATAAAAATGTTATCCATTACAGAAAAAAACTATTCATGAGTAATGTCTGGAGTGGAATCAATAATAATAGAAAAAAAAAAAATGCAAAATAGTTATCAATTATCTCAAAAGGAAAAAAAGCCAAACACCAAACAAGTAAAACAAAACAAAATAAAAACGACTATAACAATGTCAATATTATATATATATATTAGCCTTTATTCAAAAAATATATATATATATATCACTATATAATATATATTTACTATATATATATATTATATCACTATAAATATATAGTATCAATTATAAGTATTCCATATATATTACTACTATTAACTATATACCTTCTTATTAATATATACTGTATTTCATTATATGTATATAGTATATATAATATACTATATAAACTACCTACTATACCTATAATACTTTGAGCTATACTTGTACTTCTAGCTATACTTATACGCCCTCCTTCGAAGTGATATATAATTTAGAGTGAAGATGCTCATTTCATTCGTTTCAAATTATCGTACCTATTATTATTTTCCACATATTACTAATCATTATATATTTATCACTTAGAGCGAGAGCTGCTTATACTTATACTTCGTTACACTATACGTTATACATCATAATACAAAATCAAGTTGCTAACCTTAATCAATTCAGAGTACTACATATAAATATAATAAAATTGTCATGATTACATAGTAATTAACAACGTACTAACTCTTACCAATATTAAACACCTTTAGTATTAATACTATATATACACTTTAAATACTTTTACTATATCATTATATATAGCTATACATACCAAATCATCTTGATATACTTAATATATTCTTATATATATACTATATTATATCTATATTAATAATTATATAACCACATCATTATATATTACTGACTTAAATACTACACTTAAATTAACTATCAGTTATATAGCTTATATATATCCGGTAATGAAAAGTAGTATAAAGAATCGCCGAATGTAACAGTTCAAACACTCAGTGCCAGTGAAACCAAGAAAATTAACTATAATTATCAAACGATCTATATTGATTACCAAAATACGTTAAAAAGTGTAGTCAAAACTATATATAAATCACCAAAAAGGAAAAAAACAGAAAAATTACCTCGAGAAGCTGAAAATTCTTATTCCTAAAATATGCATTGAGTTTTTCCAATGTGCTCGCTATACGGAGTAACCGTGAGAAGTCACACTGTAACACTCACTTGGCAACTATTTTTTTCATACGGTAGTAGCACCAGAAAGCTTGCTAAATTAAGAAGTGAAAAGTAATAACATCGTTTAGACGACTGTCCCTATTTATCTTATAAATTTCTTTTAATCCAATGTTAATGGTTAACAGTCAATCCAGATTACTAGATCAGTTGAGATTTTCTTTCTGCCCAAGACGGCCTTAATGATTATATATATTAGTTATATAATTATTAATTTATCATAAAATCAACGGGTTAGTAATTGTCTGTAAAATATGTAATATCTACTATTTTATAATATTATATATATAATATATATATATCGACACTATAATTTCTTATCATTCGTAGATCTTTAATAATTGTTATATCATTCTTTAGAGTATAGCTATTACATTTATTTTACATTTTATTACTGGTATGATTAAAATAAAGAGGTTTTTGTTTTAAGACATTTTATTGAGGCATTTTAGTAGTTACTAACTCTTAATAGATATATCTTATATCCTAATACTATTATAATTTTATATAATATTCTATAACTGAATATATGTTTTTACATGTTATAACATATCTCTATATATCAATAGTATATATATATATTACATATTATATATAACTTATAATTATATATATAGGTATTTATATATATATAGAGCTTAACTTAATAATTATTATATAATTATATATATATCTATCTATACTTTCTATATAATAATATAACTTATGTAGAATGTAAAATAACTATCAATATAAAAATATTACTGGTAGGTTTAAAAATAATCAATTAAATATAATTATATAATATATAAACTAATATCTATTAATAATTATATAAATATAATCATTCACTTTACAATATATAACTTCAAATGTAATCAATATAATATATATAACGTAGTTTATAGTAGAAGTTAGTAGATAGATAGTAGACAAAATTAGGATAAAAATAATAATAGATAAAGTGCAAAAATAAATTAATTAATATTCGAATAAGAAATAAATGTTAATTAAAAAAAAATATTAAAATACGTAAAACAGTAATAAACACACAAAAAAATAATTAACAATAAATACTAATAAATCTAATAGCAATACTAATGATATGGATAGTAATGAGATAATTACTCAAATTAAATAATCAATTATAACAATAATTCTTATGATAATTATGATCTGACAACTTTAATAAATTGAGTTAAAATCTTAGTACATTAGTTTTTAATTATTTTTTCTAATTATAATTAAAAATATAAATAAACTATATTTGTACCTTTATATTATGGTGAAATAATTATCCTAAAATTAATAGAATTACTAACATTTATAAAGTATAATCATTAATTCATTGAAGTAATAAAATGTTCAGGAAAGAAAGAATATGATCGACAAATTTCTTTTATAACAATAAATTAATACTCTTACGACTAATGTCTAATAAAAAATAACTTTTGTTATTTTCAATTTGTTATGGAGTCTATGTTCAATATATATAATATTCTTCTTACTATTATATGTATTCATATTATATATTTATATAGCTTTATTAATCTTTTATTATTATATATATTATCGTAATAAACATTAGTATGCATCATTGCTTAGTCATTAAATCGTAGTTTCACATATCTATATATGTTTATTTCTTATATATATTTAGTAATTTTTTGTCTTCATAATAGAATATTATCATACTATTATTTCTCTTCTTTCATTTCTACTCGTTGCGTGTGGTGAGACATGCGCGGCTCAATAAGTCAGAAGATCATTATGATGTGTCTCAAATGTCTAAGTAAATAGATATTAACAAAAATTCGCGAGCAATAAAAAATATAAACTCTGCTCTAACATAAATTATAACTCTTTGCTGGCATCTACACATATATTTAAGGTGTCATTCTCTCCTATCAATTACTCAGATAGCTTGATTTGAATCATCACACAAAAAAAAAAGTAGTGTCGATGACATACAGGCAAGCGAATTTTTATTATAATACTATGTTGAGAGAGAGAGAGAGAGATGATAGAAAGAGGCAGAGAGATTAATTACATTCGTTGATAACGAGAGTAAAGAGAGAACTATGAGCAGAGATGGATATGAGAGAAAAGCGATCGAGAGAGAGGAGAGAAGAGAGAGTAGCTTAGAAAGAGAGACTCAGACGTTATAGCCATAGCATGACGGGAGGAGAGAGTATGGCGCATAGAATTGAATGAAGTTTGATGATGAGAAGTATAGATATGTTACCGTGAGAGGGCTAGAAACAGAAGCGAGTAAAAGTTCATCTACTAAGGCCTATGCTCTCTCTTTTACTTAATATTTAGATGCCTAATATTAACTCTTACCTCGCTTACGTATTAACGGTGTTGTCAATCAGACGTAGATGCATTAAGCACTTGGAACCTAATTTCAACCATTCACAGTCTACACACTGTCCTCCCACGACACCACAACTTCTGTTTTATTCCTTCCCATCTGCGCCCCCTTCAACCATCTTCTGCTTTTACACGTCTCACTCGCACGACATTTCACATTCACACATCTGTTCATTTACATTACAACTTGTGTAAGAGCGAGCATGACTAATTATCTCTCCCACCTCCACAATTAAACTGTGCAAATGCACGATATCTAAAAATTGCAATGTTAATGAAAACTTTATTTTTTTCTATTTTGTGTTTTTTTCATGTCATGTATACCATTAAATACGTGTCTATTTTCTATAATTATTACTACGCTTATATATGTTCCCACCTAGAATAAAGACAACGTGTTTCTTGCGTACAACATCTAGTATTTGATTATTTCAATACACCACATCAACCTCATAGAATTATCTTATGTCCTCGAAGCTGGAAACGATGGACTATTCTCAGCTTAAAGATATCCCGGTCCGTCCTGTGTTTAACAGATTATTTACGTCTCGGCTGTGCTGGTGCGGGGAATACGTGAATAAAAACATGGGAGCGCGACTCTACTGTTTGAAGAACTCGGATTCCTGGAGCTCAGAGAGTGAGTATTGAATATCGCAGTTAACTTCAAGAGATAACCATCGGTCATTAGGAGGCCTCTTAACTATAATTCTTTAATATGATTACCGCTCCTTATTTCTTACATTATCCTAGTTTTCGTCATGACTATGTAATTTAAGACGACTCTTAAATGAATTTTTCTCATGTTCAATATTGTCGGCTGATTAATGTGTCAGCGTCCTTCAAGTCGGCCGATAAATTCATAACGCTCTTAACGTTTTCGCTTTGCTAAAGATGAACACCGTCGCTCACATTACTGCTGCTTCACGGCAACCTGACAGAACACGTTTTCACTTACCTGATCGACGGTGTTCATTAAAGAAGCAGATCGCTTCGATAGGTTGAAGACCTAGAGACGAATAGGAAGGATATACCTAAGAAGAGTCTTAAAGAAGATAGAAATAAAGGAACAAAGAATTTACCAAATTAATTTTAGAAATTGTATCTAAAATATATATATACTTGAAACATTATATACCATATATACGATGTAACAAATTTATATTACTAATACCTATTACTAATTCGTACTATGTGATATTAGATTATACTACTATTACTATATATACTATATAATAAATCAATTACATTTAACATTACATTATTATAATTATTATATCTAATGATATATGTTAAATTAACTTATATTAATTAACTAAATTAATTATTGAATTAATTATTATTATTATATTTATATTATTCATTGATTATTTAGTAGAGTAGTAAGTGATCCACCTGACAGATGTTCGGATTTTAATTCCATGCTTAAGTATATTATAAGTAATTTAGTATATTAGATATATTGGTAATACGGTTGGATAAAAAGGAATTTAAATGATTGATAAAAAATTCGTGACGAAACCCTACTTTTTTATCCTCATTTAAATATATTAGAAACTAAAAACACGAATAGTTATACATTTATACTATTAATAGCGAACCTATACTACTACCATTCGTATTTACAAGAACGCGTGCATGGCAGTCAAAAATTCTAACCCGCCATTGCGTTGAAGCGTGTCTCAATAGTATCTGCGTTCGACTGGACGGGGAGATTGCCACTTCCCGTAAGATGAATGCAGCTGACATATCATATAATAGATTTGTTGAAACATTATGTATTTTTGTTTAAATATTGAAAATTTAAATATTATGTTACTAGTTACTAATTTCTACTGTGTAATGAAAAAATTTGAGATGAAAATATGGTACATATTAGTTAACTAAACTCTTAATTTCAATAATAAATAAAAAAAATAAATATTAACGATGCGTACCTACTAATTGCCGCCAAATAATATTCGCATATATATATTTTTAACAATTTAACAGGAAACATTCGTAAGCGCCTAGGAGTAATAACATCTTGGTTATCAACAGTAGTAAATTAAAATTAAATCTCTATATTATGCCCTTAGAATCTAGAGTAGTTTTACGCACGATCTACATGGAATTCTTATGGTTGTGGGTTGTTGTAGTGTCTGTTTTCTTTGGAAGGGAGTATAGGGTGTTTATAACATAAATGTGTGTTTATATTAGCGCTGTATAATTGTATGTGATTGGGTGATGTATGAATAATGTGAGGTGGATAGTGAATTGTATTGTTGTTATGGGATTGGTTTATTATTTGTTTGTGGCTCCTCACTAGTTTATCCTATTTGTTATTGTAGGTTATTGTGTTTCGAGATAGGGTAGTTAGTTGAGTTGAGGTAGTGTGATATGGGTTGTGAAGATTTAGGCTGTTGGGTGATTTAGCTCAGACAGTTTTTTTATTGTGGGTTGTTTTGTGTGTGGGTTTGGTGGATTGGTTGTTTGTGTATATAGATGAGTTAGAGACGAGCTCGGTGCGTAGGTGTAGAGAACTAGTCTAGATAGTATATTGTGAGTTTTAGTTGTTTTAGGTTGGTTTGAGGCTTGTGTAAATGGTAGTTGCTTTGGTTGTATGTTGGGGGTCTGGTGTATTATTTGATTCGTTAGTATATTATGGTGGTGGTATTGCTGTGTTTTATGTTTAGTATGAGTTGTTGATTGGGTTTATTGTGGGTGTTGGTAGATAATTGGGGTGTTTTCATGAAGCTAGTGGTTATTTTAAATATTCGTATGAACATTATAGTATTATTAAAAGGGGTGGTAGTTAAGTAGTGTTATGTGATAGTAGGTTTGTGTTATGTGTTTGGTGCCTATGGGTATTTGTGTGTTTGAGTTGGGTATAGAGATTGGGATTAATGTTTGGGTACTGAATATATTAGAAAATGATTACTAATAATTCTATATAATATATTATAAACGTTATATATTATAATATAACATTATAAATAATATATAATATCCCAATCTATTATACAATATATTATAGTATTATATATAATATAGTTATATATTTATATTATATCTATATTATAATATTTTATTATATTATATTTATTTGTATCTATTCAAGGTATTTCTAATATTTAATCTAATCTTTAACTTCATATATACATTTATCATTATAATATATTAATATATTATAATATATTATATATATAATAATATAAGTATATACTATATATAATAATATATATATTATATATAAACTATAGGGAATTTCTCTGGCAAATTTAGTAAACAAAGTTTGTTAACATTTGATTTATATATATATAGTAATATA
The DNA here is from genome assembly GCA_015478945.1 of Trachelipus rathkii. NCBI lineage: Eukaryota > Metazoa > Arthropoda > Malacostraca > Isopoda > Trachelipodidae > Trachelipus > Trachelipus rathkii. The sequence goes on from JABUQX010020808.1 coordinate 7,445, forward strand.
TATATAATTTATAATACATAATAATAAAATATGTAATTGATAAATAATTTTTTGCTAAAATATAATTTACATTAATTTTTCTTTGAAATTTTGTTTAATAATCAAAATTATATATATTTTAACAAAAATATTAACAGGTCAGAGGCGTTAGGAAACGATGCTTAAATTCTCTACGACTTATTCCTAAGATTGTCATTTGGCTCTAACTAATCCAGGACGACGCAGGAAAGACCTTCTTTAAAAATGCATCTTGGTCTATACCTTGACTCATATACTCGTTTGGCATGTATCGGTATTTGAAAAACATATTCTTTCTTAGCTATTACATGACATATGTTATAACAAGTAGGCGTGAGCTAGATAATATTTGCAAACGCCTCGAATATCGAGTCTTGGCAACTGATTCATATATTCTTAACTTCCTTTTTTCGGTTTGTAATGCTTCTCTCTTTGCCTTTTTCTGTTTCTGAACAGTCATTTCGGTGATCAGGTTTTATGAGAATTTAGCTAATGTTTATTATATTCGTTTTAAACTACTAATAAGTTCGAGGATTGTTTATTAATAAAGGGTACTTTTCTTATTCCGGCTGAGTTACAGTTTTACGTACTTTTTTATTAATTAAGGTTGCTTTATCTCTGTTACGAATAGTTAAGTCATCATACCTTATTCACCATCTTTTCCGCACACTCTAAACCCTTTCATAATACTCGTTTGCATGTTGAATCGACAGTCCCCCATGCCAACCGGCAAATAATTGTTATCTAAGGGTGACCTTGAGCGACTAACCTTGGATTTTCTTTGAATTTCTGAAATTGGAGCAAGAAACATGGGTGATTTTATCGTCAAAACTCACTGCAGTTTCTGTCATTTTCTTCTTCGATTTCTTTTTTGTTTGAACACACATCTTTAATAACTACTTATGATAATTCTTCCTTTCGAAACATATACTTTCAAAAACTTAGTAGGATGTCTCTTATTTAAAAAAAAAAAAAAAAAAAATTAGTTTATGCAGGTGAGGTAGATTAACCAAAGTACTACTATAATACAAAAGGGGGGAAGAATAAATTATTGTTATATCTTTCTTAATATAAGATCTATTGATGGAATAATCGAGACGGACAACAAAGAATGTGTTCGTATTTAAGTAATAGCCTAACCCAAACCATTAGGGCTTGCCCTAAACAAACAAAGGGGGGGGGCGTTTAGTTATTTCTCCTCATAATGTTGGAGCGTAATGTCACCATAGTATATACACGTATTTATTACATACTTAGATAGCTCATTCTTATCTTAGAAGTTAATAATATTAGGGTATAGAGATAGTAGTACTTATATATATATATTTACTCTATTCGCGGCTATTGTATCTCGATACTATTATCTCACTAATACTATATCCAAGGTTGTGAATAAGGGCACTTTTAAAGTCTCGGGCTGCTTATTTAAGATAAATATTTACCAAATAATTAAATCTTTTCCTCTATCAATCTCCTCCATTTATATTAATACTATATAATAGTATATGAAATAGTACAAGTCATCCTCTTCTAAAAACTTTCTACCACTCATTAATATACATTATTACATACTTCATCTATATATTACTATATAAACGGCTCATAATAAATTATATCTAGAACGTACTCTATATATAATACTACAGGCCAGATAGATCCAAATACATTATTTATTAATATGCTCACACACCACAACTTTCTAACAAAGCCAAGACTTAATAACACCTAACATCTAAGATGGAAGAGTTCAACTTTTGAAGATGGTTAAATTGCACTTTATGAATGGAAACATGTTCATACTTTTTGCTAAAGTTGTATTAATTAAAGAGTTTTGGTTCAAACATTTTTCTCTTTCATTTTTTTTTTTTTGCTAGGGAGATTCAATAACGTCTCTATCTGGATCTCTCAACCCTAGACAAATAACGTTAACTAACCTAGTACAACATGACTCTATCTTCACTAACTACCTTAATATATATAACTAAGAAAAAATGTATTTTATATGGACGAGTATCAAATTGCACAAAAAATATATAGTAATAACAGTAATAAAAAAATTTCTCAAATTTCATTGGTAATGTTGAAGGTTTCTTGATTAATTTCGATAAAATGAAAAGTTAAATAAATTATCCTGCAAACTTAGTCTTTTATATATATATATCACTATAATTAAATGTCAATTTTTTTAAAATAATATTTAAATTTTAAAATATATATACTATAGTATACTATATATATTAATATTATATATTAATATATATAGTAAATACGTAATATATATATATATAAGCATACACACAAACATAAATATATATTTAGTAATATATAATATATATACATATGGTAAATATATATAATAGTATTATTTATTCTTATATTATATAATTACTAATATTATATATATAATATATTATTATTTTATAAGATTAATAACCTGATAGTGTGGCTTAATCTAATATTTGTTTTTCATATATTTTTTTAAATATATTTCGAGCAATATATAGATTTTATGATTCTCAAGGGATACTATATCCTCGAGCGGCAGCTCTATGACTAAGATAGAAATAATAGATGTAAGCACCACTATATATCATAATTATTTGATAGTACAACCATCATAATTTATCTTGATTATAATATAAATACTATTATATATGGATACGTATTGTATATTACTGAGGTTTATTAAATTAAATGATTTAAAAAACCATCTCTCAGCAAACGCCGACATTATATGCACCTTGATAATAATTAAAATAATTAAATAAACTTAATAATCATATATATATTATATACAATAATAATAATAAATTAATATAATAATATGAAAACTGATAATATTAATATAATATATATATATATATAGGGGCGATCATTAAGAGTATGCTAGTAAAGGCGCGCTTACCCAAATGTCGACAACGAGATTATGCTATATGAGTATCTTTAATAATTTTAGAATTATTCGAGAAACTAAACCTAATGTGATGACTATGATAACAACAGCAATAAAGTAACTATAAGTCGGTAAACATAGATTTATACTCAAACCTGCGCAGCCTTGCGGAAAAAATTGTTTTATCAAAATTCTTTTAGATAATGCAAAAAAAAAACTACTAAATAAGATTAGCTTATCGGTATATACAGCTTAACGAAGATACTCGTTGTTAAAATCTCGTTTGATATACTTGTTGCTAGCGTTGGATATATAGTACTTATGTATGGTCCTTAATATTATTAGAATTACAGCATCATATATAAATATTTCTTTGTTAATATAGTTATTAGTAGAATATAGAACCCCAAACAAAAACAAAAAGAATAATAATAATATGTTTAATATTTATAGTATAATATAATAAATTATATAATAATATGTATTAATTATGGGTGCTATATATATTTTTTCCTATATAGAAGAATATTAAATAATACCTATTATTAATTTCATTGGTATTTTAAAGGCTACTTTATCACTAGGAAATCAGCATCATGATGTACACCTGATGAAGGACTAGATTAGACTTTATTCACTCCTTCACGTATAAGTGGAATTAGGTGAAGTAATAAGAGTTACAAAGAAAGCAAAGAAGATGAAAGGACTGTGAGCCAAACAATATGTAAAATACAATATATGTTCAAAAATCAAAAGATATTGAAGATAAGGTGAGAGTTATATATAATATATAGAATATTATAGTAGTATATATAGTTGAAAAATAGAATGGATTAGGCGTATAGATTGGTAAAGTTTTCTGGGTTAGTGATATATTACTAGTATATTATATAGGCAATCAAGTTTAGATAATACGGAAAACTTCCGGTGGTTTCGAAAATCCATCAATATATATAAGTTATGTAAAAAGCTAGAAAATGAGATAAATATTAGGAAATAAAATCCACAACACACTTACTCAATAGGAAACACTATCATTTAAAAAATATAACAATACAAATATAATGTGCGTTTACATAATATAATTAAATACTATTAAATGAATGCCTATGGTATGATATTAAGAGCACATAAATAAATATAATATTTATTAGTTATATAATTATATATATTACTGTCATTATATTATGAATATAATCTACGTTATATATATTATATTCGACAAGAACAGACTTCTTAGAGAACCGTATCTATATCACTTATAATTTTTAACTATTAAAAAACAAATTAATAAATAAATAAAATGGATAATATATTCTACAAACCTTTATTTTGTGATCTGGGTAATTATATTTCACACTATATCATCTTCTATTTTATATACCTATCTAATTTAAATTTACATTATATTTATATATATACTTTATAGACTATACAAAAATAATATATACCAATATACAACTATAAAATAAAAAAAAGATAATTTTTGTTTTATTAAGTTTTCTTACACCTTATACAGAATTTTCGTAACTCTATATTAGTTTGAGTAACTTAAGCCTTTCATCTAATAATATAAGAATTGAGAAAGCTATAAATATTACTAAAAATATTTATAAGGTAAATATAACTATATACATTACCATATATTTATCGTGTGTGAACTGTCATATATATATAGTTAATTTATTATATAATTTAACATTCATTTTAACTTTTCCTTCCTTTATAGCATATAATTATAAGAGTTTTTTTTATTTATAGATGTCTAGATTTTATTATTATTGTTTATAAAGTCTTATTACTAAATTTAATTACTAATGTATTTATAATTATTTTTAAAAGATTGCTTAGTATATATAATACTATATATAATATAAATAGAGATGAATGGGTTAACTAGTTAATTGAATTAATAACCTATACGAAATATGTATTTGTATATAATATATATAAATATATTTATGTATTGCATATATACATAGTATATTAATAGAGATATCTAATAGTAAAAAATGTACTTCATACTATTCATTAATATAATAATATATATATTATATTATAAAATATAATGAATATATATTAATATTAATACTCACTCATCTATAAATAAGTATTAATTAATGAATTTTAATATATACACAATTATCTTTAGAAAACTCTTTATTACTTAATATTAGTATATATCTATATATATACTAATATATATTATAAATATCTAATATTAATAATCTAAATAATATAATAAAATAAATATATTATATTAAGTACTAATATATAATAATATAATTATATAAATATATATTATAGGGGGCAATAAATAATTACAGCTTACCAATCCTCCAAAAATACAGCGACGCCTGATAATATAATTATTATATATAATAAGTATATATAATTAATTAGTATATTATAATATATAATATATAATATATCTTATATAATAATATAATAATAATATATAGTATAAATAGATATATATATATTATAAATATATATATTAATTAATATATATTAGTATATATATATATATAATAATACTATATATATATAATTAATTAACTTATATAATAGTTAAATAGTATAATATATATAATATTATATAATTATATAATATATATATTTATAGTATATATATATAAGTTATAAATATATATATAGTATATTATTAAAGTATAGTCTCTATATAATTTTTTAACATATATAGTATATATATACTATATATTAATAATATATAAATTAATATATATTATAATATATATAATATAATTAATATATCTAATATATATAAAATATATATATATATATAATATATATAATACTAATATATTATATATAATATATAATAATAATATATATAATATATATATATTATATATATATGAATATACATACATTGTTTCAAAAGTAATACGATACATGCTATAGTTAGGAAGCAATAATTATATATATAACTATAATAATAATATATATATATATATATATTGAATATAATATATATATATTATATATATAATATACTTATATATATTCTCACACTCACGCCACCATCACTAAACAAATTTTATTATCTTTAATATACTATATTTATTAATATTTATATATTATAAATTAGCTAAAATATATTATATATAATATTATATAATTAATATATAATGATAATATATAATAAGTAACACATACCACTTAAATATAAAATATATCACTAGTGATAGTATTACTAGACTATACCAACGTTATAATTTAAGATAATATATAATTTTGCTAAAATACAATATAATATAAAAATAAACAAAAATTCACTTTTATTCTTGAATAATGAATTTGATGTTATTATTTATAAATAATTTAATAAATAATAATTAAATTATTAATATAGATATATTAACAAAATAACTACTACTACACTATAATATATATATATATTATATATATAATATATATATTTATATATATAATATATATATATATAATTATACAGTTATAATATATATATTAGTAATATTAATAGATAATAGCAATATATTAATATATTAATAGATAATTAATAATATTATTATTAATTATAATATATATATTACAATGTATAAATATATCATATATCAATATATATCATATATATGTAGTACTAAATTTATATATGATATAATATATATATGCTATACTATATACTATAACTATAGAACTTGTCTAATTTCATTATAATAATACTATATACTATATTATAAATATCATATATAATATATATATATATAATTATATTATAAATATATACTATATTAATATTATATAATAATATACTATTATAATATATACTTATAATATTTATTATATATCTCTATAGTCCCTATAACAATTATAATATTATAGTATATAATAATACTAAAAATTATATAATAATTATATATAATATATATACTATATATTAATATACTATATATATAATTAATAATATTAATATTAAGTATATAATTATAATATAATATTATTATAAATAATAATGTTGTAATAATATAAATAATATAGAAGTATAATATATAATCCTAAAAATATATATATATATTAATATATCTTATATATTAATATATATATGATATATATATATATATAAATAAATTAATATATATTAAGATAATAAATACTAAATAATTATATCTATTTAATAATATATATTAAATAAGTTAAACTAAATATCTATAAATATATTACATTAATATATTATATAAATATATCATATATTATATAATTATTAATCTTATATATATATATATATATAATTTATATATATTATATTATATAATTATATATATATTAAATATTTTAATATACCTATATATAAGATATAATATATTATTAATAAACTACTCAGATACCACTACAAATATATATATATATTATATTAAAAAAAAATATAATATATATAACCTAATTATATCGTATTAATATAATAACTAATTATATAGTAATATTAATATAGTAATGGATATATAATATATATATATATATATATATATTAACATATGATATAATATTATATATATATATATATTATATTAAATATTATATATATATTATTATTTATATTAAATATATAATATAATATATATAATATAATAAATATATATATAATAATTATATATTATATTATAATAATTATTAAGTATAATATATAATATATATATATTATATAATTATATATATAAAATATATACTATATCTTAATATAATATATATTATTATTTAATATATATACTAATATTATTAAAATTAAATATAATCTAATGTAACAACCTAATATAAAAGGGAATCTTTAAAATCAATTTTTTCTTTTCTCTCTAGCTTAGCTATCCCCTGATATATATAATACCTATAGTTAATATATATATATATATATATATATATATTATATATATAATACCTATTAATATATAATAAATAATAATTAAGTAATAATAAATATTATATATACTATAATATAGTATAAAAATAATTAATATACAATATAATACACATATGACCTAGTATATTTTATTAACAATTACTTTATACCTAAATATTCATAATATAAAATATATGAGATAATATAATTATATATATAGATTAATATATATATATTATATAACACACTATTATAAATATATATATTAATATATATAATATATAATCATATATATATAATATATATATTATATATAATATAAATAATCAATAATATAATATATAGCCATTATATATTAATTATATAACTTATTATATAATATTATAATCTTAATATATATTTAATATATTATCTATATCCTAATATTAATATATATTATCATATATATATATATATACAGTATATTATATGATATATATATATTAATATATATATAATATATATTAATATATCATAGTATATTATAATATATATCATTAATATATATTAACTATTATATATATATATATATATATATCTTATATATATACTTTTAATAATATAGAGAGTGCAAATTGGCGTTGAGTCTGTGGTCGGGTGGCGTGTTGCGTGTGTAAAATACGATTAATTGTCATATTATGTAAGAATACTGTAACTTTGTACTTTTTAGTTTTAAGAAAAATTATTTAGTGGCAAGCTTCTGGCATAATGCCAGAAGCTTGCCACTAGAATTTCTTTAAAAACTTTACTTAACTTAACTTTCTGAACTTAGAATTTTTTGAACAGAAATTTAGAAAATGTCAACGATCACAGTAAATACAAAATGACCTAATATAAGGTATATATATCTATTATATAATTAACTCTATATATTATATATATTACTTAATATATATAATATATATATAATTATAATATATCTATATAACATACTATAATTATAATACTATATATTATAAATATATATAAAATATATATATTTATATAATATTATTATATAAAATATATAAATTATAATATCAATAATATATATTTTATTACAATTGTAAGTATAGTTGTTATTTAATTAACATTCATTATATATTATATAGTATATATATAATTATATTTTATATTATTATATATATTTATTATCATATTTGACTTACCCAACTCTCCAATAATTATTATTTAATTAAATGCTGATATATTATTAAATTATTTTATTAATTAATTATTATATTATATTAATTTATAATCTATAATTATATTTATTTAATTATATAATGATTTTTATTATATTATAATTAATTTAAAATTAAAACATTAATTTATAATTTAATATATAAATTTTATTATTATTAATTATTATTTATATTAATTTATTAATCCATTATTTATAATAATATATAATTGAATTAATTATATTTATTTATTAAATTCATATTATATATTTATTATAATTATTATTAATTATTAATTTATATATATCTATATTAAATGCGTTAATAATATTATTATAATTATGATATTATTATATTTAAGGTCTGTTGTTAGGGCATGCCGATCGTCCAAGAAATTACTCCTGAGTACTGCGTGCAAATTGTTGTCGAAACCGAATGGTGTCAAATAAATCCCTTATATGCAATGAGATTCCTATCGCAGCTAAGTCATACACATATTATATAAATGAGCGAAAAATAAAAAAAAAAAAAAAAAAAAAAAAAAACATAAACATCTTAAATAATATCAAAGCATGATGGCTTGCAACCATTTGTCTTATAGATGCAAAGCCTTAAGACGTTGGGAAAATACCACCGTCAACAAATCCGATAAAAATTCCTGCACCGATCATAACAAGTTAATATGAGCGAGGTTATATTATAATAATAATAAAATAATCCAATATTTGGATGTCGTAGAGTAGAGTATAATCATAAGCAATCAAAACTGACTCTCACATATCAATATATAGTAAAATTAACATACAGCGAACACAAAAAATTTATAATACATCATAAAACACACAATTCTCATCAACTAGAGAGGCAGATGAGGTATATTCGTGTAGATTTAGTATATTTATCGAGAGAGATATATATATGTATGTCATCTTGTTATGAGTATTTATATCCTTTTAAAGAAAAAATTAATAAGTTACTATAAATAAATTTAACTAATTGCTACACATATAAAGCACTTATCACTGATTAGAAGTACGAGAAATTAAAAGTAAATAATTATATGAATGAGAACTACTTCTATATCAAGCGTAAGGAAAAATTTGATACGCGAAGAATTTCCAGATAATGAGTTTTAATTTGTCGAGTTAACACATAATCTATAATGACTTATGTCATTCATATAGCAATATGAAAAACAAATTATTACAGTGAGAAAAACAAATCGAGTTGCTCCACAACCAATTCCGCTTCGAAGAAGTCAAAGCCTGTAATAGTCTAAAATATCACAAATCAATAATATTACAACAATACGTTACCCATAAAGAATATTTATTATTTTATTTTTCCTGTAAATATTTACAATAGATCTTGTTTAATTAACAAGATCAATCAAACGAAACAACGCTTGACTGAAAAGCGAGCTACGCGCATAGGCGTTTTTGCTCACTTCGCTCTCTGAACTCGCAGCTCGCGGTTCATATGTGCGTAAATATTATTAATACCATGATATCTAAATTTATAGAATACATATTTTATTATTTATTTTTTAATTTGGCCCAGGTCACTTAATTTAACCTTGCTCTATGTCATTGCGTCCCCCTCCATCCACCCAAAGCCCACACTCCAACCAAATCACCGTCTACGTCCATTTTCGAAGTTTGGGGCCAGCAAGCCCCCTAAAGGGGACAAAATAATATATATAATAATATATATTATAATATATAAGTATATATAGCAAACACACCTTACTAATATATATATATACCCTACTATACCTGCTATAGATCTGATCCAAAACGAGACGACAATTTCACGAACACCAACAGATTCACATTTCGCCTCACCTATATATAATATATATATATATATATATATATATATATAATTATATATATATTATATATATATAATATTAATATTATATATATATATATATATAATATCTAATATAATAATATAATGTATATATAAATAATATATAATATATATAGTATATTATTAAACTTATATTATATATTATATATATATAATATTAATATATATATAATATAAATTAATATATTATATATAATATATATTATATAATAATATAATATATATAGTATCCGTTGGCGGTGGGCTGAGTGGTGCGTTGCACGCTTAGGGTCCGTGAGTTCGAGTCCTCGTCCAGAGCGGATAAATATACCTGTCAATCGAACAGTCGAACAAATCCATTCGAGGACGAACAGCATTAAAATAAAATAGCCATTGTAGTAGGAGATAATTTCTGTATATGAGCAATCAGTCATCTAGTTAGCAAAGAGCTAGAGAAGTAGTTACGAAATACACTATGATATGGGTCAGTAGACCCTCACACAGATACGCAGCCATATGCCTCACCACACATGAATACATATTTTTTTTAAATCACAATATAATCTATAATATGAACCTTTTAATACACAATACAGACACATACATCTATTACGCCTCACGCTATCGAGTAGTCTGTAGTCCAGAGCATATGACATGCCACTGACATGGCTGGAGAGTATCTGACATAATTATAATGGTCCAGACTGAGGCTGGGGTTACTCTCACCCTGATAACTGTGCACATCTCCACTTTGTATGGGCCCACTGGGTTCGGTAATAAGTATAGAACAACAAAAAAATAGTAACCTTATAACTACTAGATCGGAATAAAATAAACTAAATCAAACTTAATATAATATATATATTATAAAAATATATATAACTACTATTAATATATAATATATATATATATTATATAATATATATATTATAGAAATATAATTATATTATATAATATATATATAATCTATATATATATAATATATTATTAATTATATAAATAATATATATATCATATAAAATATATACTATATAGTATGATAATAAAAAATATATAAATAAAAATGCAAAATAGTAAACAATTAAGTAAATAAAATAAAAAAAAATAAAAAGTGTAGCGAGCGTGCCTAGTGAATAAACTTACTCATTCAGCCGCGCAGCGCGAGTATTATTTATTACACGTAGTACACACACCACGACGCACATTTGAAATGCTTTAATAATAATATATAATTAAAAAATATAATAATAAAACATCATCACACTCAATAATAATAACATAAATAGTAATATAAATAGCTTAAATTTTAATAAATTTCTTAAATGTTTCTAATTCTTTTTGGAGGAGCTAAAACTATAATTAAGATTATCTTTTCTATTTCTATAATGTAAGATAAGTGAAATCCAAATAGGTTTGAAAAACTTAGGGGACAGAAATTACATGAAATCTTAATAGATATATAGATAGGGATAAAGTAGATAATATAAATTTTAATTATTAAATGATCAATATATTGAAATATATATTAATATTTTTATAATATATTATATATATATAACAACTCTACAAGTACTATCTTAGCCAAAAGGTACGCCACTGATATATCATATATATATATAAATATTTATTATTTTTACTGTTAAGCTTTATATATAAAGTTTAATTTTATTTAAATAACAAAATATAAAGTAACAAAAATGTCTATTTATTGTTAGTCAATCGGTGAAAAATGAAAATCAAATAAAGCGGATTGAACCGCCGTATTTAATATATTAATATATATAATATATATTATTAGAATAATATAGATATAATTCAATTTATTATATATTATATATACATATATAATAATTATATTAAAATATATTATAATAATTTAATATATAATATAATAGATATATATATCATTTATATATATACTAATAATATATATTAATAAATAATATATATATATAATAATTATATATATATTATAATATATAATATATATATATATATAAGTAATAAGTATATTTAAAATATAATAGATTTTTATTTATCCGCAAATTTGGTTGAAGTGACAAAATATTTTGTGAGTCAAATTAAAATTAACACCCTATAAAAGCTTATTATTGAGTAGCTTGAGGAATGAGAAAATATAAAAAATTTAATAAGTCAAAATATATCTGTGGAGAACTAAGAATGATAAAAATATTATTTAACCTATGAATCCGTAGAAATAGGGACACACACTATAAACACATCACACAACACACGTGATTAGACAATAAGAAATATACATTATATATTATATATATATATCACACACATACACACACAACACACATAATATAATAATAAGTATAATATGTTAATATTAGTATGATATATCTTTAATTAATATATAATACTGTGTAAATATAGCTAAAGCTTATTACAAATTATATATTATATTCATATAAAGATAATTAATTCATAATTATTAATATATATAAATATATATATATATATATGATATATATATAAATAGTATATAATAATTATAATAACGAAAAAAAATAAATTATAGAAATAAGCTATATCCTCATTTAAAATCATTAAGTAAAATTCTACAAATATTTGTAATAAATACTCTATATGACGTATACTAATAGATAAACTTAATTGCTGCTATAAAATATAGATTATTTTCTTTTTTTTATTTTTAAATTATATTTATAGTTAGGAATTATTATATTAGGCATTAAGGTATTTTGAAAACTGTATAAATGACTATATAACTAAAAGAATATACCATAGGGGTAGATGCACCAGGTCTATTATGCCTAGTACATGCATGGCAGATCGCTCTCTGAAGCGCTCGAGCCTTCCACAACTACACGCAAGCGTCAGTGATGCAACCGCACCGAATAGAATATAGAAACATACCATGCATACACATATATCACGCGCACAGTGGAATTCTATCTTAAAAAATTCACAATACTATCCCGAGACAGAATCTCGCTGTAAAGCAAGTCAATAAAGAGATAGACTTTCCAACTATTATTTAAGCCTACTATGAGTATATATACCTGATAGAAGGAAGATGAATATCAAATCATTTCTCACTGATCAATTTCACTAACTCTCATTCTTCATATGTACCTATTCCTTATTCCTTATTAAAACTCAGCCAAATATCCTTCCCCCTGCGATATCCTTGCACGATCAAGCTCTCACATCTCTGCTTCTCAGCTTCATATAACTATTGAAAACTTTCGCATCTATATTAAGATAGAGAGATATTGAATAAAAATGCGCCAATGCAGAGAGATTTGTGTGTATCTAGTTAGATTTTTGCAAGTAAGGTGCGCCCCGCACCACGCTAGATCATCTCCCTTGCAGAGAGTTAGTATCGCGCACTTGCGGCTCTTAACTCTTTTTTGACGATTCCATGGATTGAAGCTTACTTTAGGGACCAGGCCTTCGGAGTTTTTCAGAGTAACTTACCCGACGGATTCTCTGGTACGCCTGAGGCGGTACATTCTAACTATCTCCCCCTTCCGCAGCGCTAAACTAACCACAAAACAAACCTGCTCTTAGACTACCTGTTTCCGGCGCTATAGCCAGGAAGTGGCCTTCAGGAATTACCTGCGTCTTCAAACTCCAATTCATAAAGAATAATAATAATTCTCAAGTAGATGGATTCGTGGGAATTGCAATATTAAAGATTATATGTCTTAAATTGAAATATCCATAAACTTTACTGCATTACGAAATTATGACACCGTCAAATTAAATACGATCACCTATCGTACTGGACCCATTTAAAATTTCAACTAATAATTAATCAATCCTCACAAGACATTAAGAACTAATTTTTAGATGAACATTTGAAAAAGATGACGATCAAAAAGCTATTAATACAATATCATTCCACACTTATTGCAAATTATCGAGAGAGCGTTTCACTACATACAACTAACTATATCATCTGAATTATTATATTAAAACACATTTCGACTTCAATCCACTCTTACCCCTTAGCAGCACCAAACCGCCGTATGCCCGTAAAATCTAAAGCCTGAACTCTAATTATATTTTAAGAGCGATTCCGAGCGCTCTAATCCCTCTATTCACAATTCGCCCATCACAAATATCACATTCGCAAACTATTTCTCCACTTTCAAATCAGAATCACTCATTTTACGATTTTGAAAACGTGAAATATTGAGATTTTTTTTCTACTCTTCCGATCAAGACACAAATCTTGCAGGGCTATGAATAGGTTCAGCCTCACGAGCTGCACTTCTTTTTTACTTAGGTTTTTATATTAAATTTTAATAATTTTCAAACCCAATTTCATAAATAATATTGTATTCAAAAAAAAAATTACCTATCCTGTTTTGTTGTGCTGTTAAGGGCTCTGAAATCCCCACAAGGTTCGTCTCTCTCTCGTCTCTTCTCAATCATCTCTCTTATATCTCAACACTCTCCCTCTCTCTCTCCTCTGCTCTCCTTCTCTCTCTCTCTTCTCTCTCTGCTCTTCTTCTCTCTCCCTTCTCCCTCTCTCTCTCTCGTAAGCGATCTCTTCTTCTCTCTCTCTCGGCCTCAAGTTCTCTCTTCTGGGCTTAAAACAATGCCGCTTATTCTAGTCTGGTAAAAGCTGAACTTTCGTAAACCCTTTGCCTCTGATTTTCCAGTTCTTACGCGATCACGGAGCTATTCTGCTCTTACATCTGAAAAAAATTCCTATACCTATCATGCTGCTAAATGTGTTTGCTAAAGATGTTCCTTTCTGGCTCCCTCCATGAACATTTGCAAGTAAGCAAAACGGCATATGGTTGCTTAAAGTATTGCCTCCTTCCTCTCAGCGGCAAGGTTTAAATTGAATATATATCATATCGCACAGACACTGCACCATGCCCGTTGGAAACGAAAATAATTCTAGTTCTTCGGTTTCGGACCATTCAAAACTTCTTTCTTCTGGAAGCAATAACGCTCTATTCAGCAGTCCAAAGATTAGAAAGGAACCCCAAAATTATCGTCAATTGACTTTTAATTCTCTTGCTTCTAACGTTTTTTTGGAATCTATCATTAAGGAAGGAAGATTTGCAAAGCTATTCTTTTGAATCAAAATTTTTGTCTCTGATGTCAGTCAGATGATTGGTTAGTCGTAAAGAATGTTCTACCATGGTATCTTCTCTTCTTTCTTTCTTTCTATCTCTTGTGATTACTCTGATCTCTTAGTCAATTGACAAACTTGTGATTTTTGAGAATCTTAATCGGTTTTGGGGCTAGACATAAGGAAAGCGCAACTCCGATAGGGGGAGTGTCTAATAAAAGCTTGTGATTCTTATAGACTTAACTCGTCTTTTCGGGAATCGCGTGATCATTCATGTCATGCCTTCTACCTCTGATTTCTTTATTTTACATACTCCGGTATTCTATAGCGCAGTTGTTATGGCACCACGCGTTTATTTCCTTTATAATCTATAAACGGTGGTATTCTCAGTGGGTTCGTCTATATTCAATCTCCCTACTTTTGATACACTCTGCCATCTCTGTTATTCTCTTCGCATTGATCCTACTCATATGCGAGGGCTCGGCCTCGATACCTTATTACTTCATACTTTACTCCATATGCAATTAACTTGGTAGAAAAGAATGCTTGGGCTCACTGACGTCTTGATATTCTCTCTCTGAAATTTTTTTTATTTGGGGAATTGAGAAACGGTTTTTTTTAAAGCTCAAAAACTTAGTCTTAACTTCTAACTTAGACATAGACACAGGTCACATTCTTCACACAAGACTATTATGATCTTTAAAGGCAGAGACAACTCGCATCTTTGAGTGGTTTTCTCAGCTCTTCTTGGAGAAGTTGGGAGTGTTAGGCGTTTGTTTGTCTTTTGTGAATGGCGTAGTCGCTTGTTGTGATTTAATGCGATCTGCGTGCGGCGTTGCTATTTTGTGTGATTGCTGGGCTGTTTGTGTCTCTTGTC
Organism: Trachelipus rathkii; assembly: GCA_015478945.1. NCBI lineage: Eukaryota > Metazoa > Arthropoda > Malacostraca > Isopoda > Trachelipodidae > Trachelipus > Trachelipus rathkii. Next base: position 24,251 of record JABUQX010020808.1, read on the forward strand.
ATGTGTCATGTTCTTGGGTTTTGGTACGTCGGTTGGGGGTCTTGAGGTGGTTTTTTGGTAGGGTGTTTGTGCTGCTTTGTGCTTGGGTTTTGGTGTAAGGTGGGTCGGGTGTGGTCATCGGTTGGTCTCGTTGTGGTTGAGTGTATGTGTTTCTCTTGGTTGTTTTCTGGTTGTCGGGTATCCGTTCTTCATCTGTCGGTTGTGATGCTTGGTGGCATTTGGCTGGCGTGAGGTTGATGTGGTCGGATTGCGCTTGGTGTCTGTGGAATGTTGGGTGGGTCGTGTGTTTCGTCCGTGTTTCGATGTTTGGTTGTTCATTTTTTGAATTGTGTTTCGGATTGGTTTTGTGTTGTGTGGTTAATGCTGTCGTGTGTCGTCTGGTCGTTCTGTGTTGATTGTAAGTTATGTTGCTTTGTGTTGTGTTTGTTTGTTCTGTGTGAGTCTGAATGCGCGTAGACGAATCGTCTTGCGAATCGCTTGCTCTTCATCTGATTGCTTAGGGGGTTGGTCCTGACTTGCGTGTTGGTCTTTGCGTTGAGCGCAGCTTTGAGATGGTGATTGGGCTTCTTGCGGTTCTGAAGGGGGTGTGGAGCCTATGTTCTCGCTGTATCCAAGTCGGAATTAATCATCACGTACTCTTTATATTATTTTCATTTACACTGAAACATGCTCTTGCCTGAATCTCGAGTGGCTTACTAAAATCATGATTTGGAGAGGGTTTTGTGGATTTTGCCTTTTTCTTTTCAACACGGAGAATATCTTTCTCTCTTCCCAATCCCACTACAGACTAACGCGTAGCTCATTTATTTTAGTGTGTTAAATTAAAGGTTAATGTTATAAGGAACGCAGAAGGGTTGATAAATAATATTTTAAACTCGTATATTGTGAAATATTTTTTTTATTCTATATATTATTTAAACACATTTCGATGGGCGTATTTAAATAGAAACTCTAGTTGAAAGTGCCAGTGTCTATAAGGAAGAAATATTTCAACTTTGAATTGCAGAACCATAACTTTTGACATGCAAGTTCTTCGTGAAATAAAATACACTGAACTTACCTATTTCTCTCTCAAATGCAAAGCTGCATAAATGCCGCACAAGCTCAATGTGAATGCATCTGTTTATTTACAACAATTCGATTAAATTTGAAGAAAATAAAATTCATTGCACAAGATGTATCTGACATAAAGTGAAAATCCTTTTAGTGGAAATCCTTTAGGTGAAAATCCTTTTATTCACTCCAAAAATAATAATAGTAGAATCTTATATGAGATATATTATACTTGATTCGAGTGTAGATATTAGATATGAATTTATTGATATATTTATATATTTTTCACTTTATATGGATATTAGTCGACATATAACTACGATAGAGAGTTCAGATATATAGGAGAGAGAGTTTTATCAAACTAGTAAACACAAATAGTACGAGAGCAATTTAATAATAACTTATTACTTAATATATAATAATAATTGAATTAATGAATAAAATACTTGAGATCATATAAAACAGTGAGAATTACTAATGAGTATAAGATTAAAATATGATCAAATAATAGTATATATAATGTCAATTAAGCTACACACGAGAGAACGAATGAACACATATACTGTTTATACTAGAATGCACGCTGAGATGAATTATTTTTAAGCAAATCATTTATTTTATAATATCTTTATTAAATCACTCTACAAAAATAAATTTTAAGATGGTTCAAAACTCTTACTTAGCGTTGAGATTAATGTATTCACAAAGAGAATACAGATATAAGCTAGTGAAAGGCGCTGATTTTATTATATGGTAGTTTACTTTACAAAATAGGTGTATTCAAATATGACTTTTCGTTATCATGTAATTGTGATATGATGTCAATTTTCCCAAAAATAATAAGATTGTTAAACTTATTACCTTTTTTAACGAACTGACGTATACGAAGCAAGAAGTTCTTTGAGCAAGTACTTATATAATCTTTATATCCATCATTAATAGTATAAGTGTTAAGCTATATCACGACGAGATTTATATGTAAAATATGTTACTTATTCAGTTATAACTAATTAAAAATATATCTAGATAAATTATATATATAATATATACTATATATTATTAATTAATAATATCAATATATATATATATAAAATATAAGTATACCGTTTTTAGAATCATTAACACGTCTACTTTCGGCATTGAACGATTTTGTTGTGAGTATTCTCATTTATTTCAAGATTCAAGTTATCACTATAAAGTATTTTTAATTAAATAAAAAATTCTTTATAATCATAATCTGTTTGTAGCTGGAGATCTGTTAGTGAGTATAGGCAAAGCTAAAGACGGAATGCGATGGGCAGTATAGTGACTCAGATTATATATATATTATAATATATATTAAATATATATATATATATAATATATATATTATAATATATAATATATATATATTATATATATTACTTTAATAAATGTTTCCGGGAATGCTTACACGTAGCGGCTGCGGAAAATGCCGGATATAAATAGTTACTATGTATATGCAATATCGAAGAGAAGTAATATACTATTAATTATATATATATATAATCGTTTATATAATATATATAATATATAATGATATAATATATGTATATAATTTAAATATACTATATAATATAACTTATAATATATATATAATATATATATATATACAATATACATCTATAATTAGTTTTTAACTTCAACATTATATATATATACTCGAAGTATCTAAATAATATTATAAGTACTATACTATAATATATATCTATATATTATATATTATATTGTAATAATCTTATTACAATACAAAAACGCAATATGCTTCAATAATACATAACATGCATACAATAGTATTATAAATTCAGAATACAGCTCTTCCATGCATGAAGTATAACTAATCATACTATTCTTCTAAATCTTAATAATATTCTTATACATATAGGTTATCATATTAATTCTGAATACATATATATATATATCTAATATAATTATATATAAAATCACACACTTCCTTTCATTTTTATTTATATATCTTCATATAATATCATCTATATATATTAATGATCTATATTAATCCGTCCCATATTGCTAAAGGCGCTCCACTACCACTGTTTTAGCAAGTTTATATCCTTATATAACAAAACAGGTATTTTCAAATGGAGCATAACATATATTCTATCTATCTATCATATTTATTTAAATTATATTTATATTTTATTAATTTAATTAATTATATATATATTAATTTATATTTTATTAGATTATAATATTACTTTATAATTTAATAAATCTATTAAATTATAATATATCTTATATATATTATTAAATTATATTCAATTATTATTATATTATATCTAATTTAATTATATTAATATATATATATATAATTTAAAATCTATTTATAGAAATTAATTAACATTATCCTTATTATATTATATTTAATATATAATTATCTTAATTAATATTATATTATATTATTATTATTTTATTTATATATTATTTATATTATATTTATATACTATTAATTTAATTATTATTAATATATTATTAATTATTATATTTAATGATAATTATTATAAATTATATATATATATAAAATTTTATTTAATATTTACCAATATGATTCTCTAATAAGGAGTGTATTATTCTAGGTATAACACTAATTATAACTTCCTTATAATAATATAATCATAATCATATTATGAAATAATAATTTACAGGAAGATAAGAAAGAATATATATATTATTATTTTCCAAACGCGGGTTTCGTCTCTAACATATATATATATAACGTTGTTAATAGATCCATCTTCAAGAGGATTAATATATTCCTTAGTTATATAATAAGCGAAATGAGTCTAAAATTAACATATATTTATAATTATAGTATAGCATTTATATATAATATACAAAAATGGATAATTTTATCTGTCTAAATATATTAAATATACAACAGATAATTATAATCATTTATATAATATGTATATTATATTTATATGTTATTTAGTCTGTGATATATCCTAGCTTGAGTTTTATAGATGTATATAACTATATATTACGATACTATCTCATATACTATATAGTATATATAGCTATATATTTAATATAAGCAAATAAAATTATTATATATATTTATTAGAGTATTTACTATTATATATATATAAAGTTTCATATATACTGGCACTAATCAAATGTATAGTCTACGTAAACTATAAATATTATAGATGAACAGGTTTAGTTTAGCATATACTTATTAACTTAATATATATAATTTATATATATAAATATTATATATATATACATTAATATCTTATTATTATGCTTGCTATATATAACTATACTACAGTAATATTTAGTTTACCTCTAGTAGTTTTGTACATATATATAGTATAATGTCATTATTTATACCATAATTATATATATATATATATATATATATTATATAATTATACTATATATTATTACTTATAGAGATAGATATAAAATGTTATATATATATATATATATAGTAATATAATTATATATATATATATATATATATATATATACTAATATATATATGATATAGTATTATATATAATATATACTATATAATAGTACACTATAGCGCCTATTGTAGATATTAGTACTATAGTACTATGATATATATACTTTATATATATATTATATATATTGCCTATATATATTACTACTATATATGCTATATATATGCAATGAGAAACAAACAAACTCCATACTTAAGACCTAAGTCTAAAAGGACTTAAGCATCTCTTTCACGCTTTTGTGGCACTAGAGGAACTCCCCCTGGCAATATCTTTAGATCAAAGTCTGGGAAAGCTTTGAATCAATAAATTTTTTTATTGTTAGAGCGGAAATATTGAGTTAAAACTTGCCCTAATAATAATAATAATAATAATAATAAATGGAATAATAATAATATAATTAATAATAATAAATAATAATAATAACCAAGAGTAATAATGATAATAATAATAATAATAATAATAATAATAATAATAATAATAATAATAATAATAATAATAATAATAATAATAATAATAATAATAATAATAATAATAATAATAATAAGATAATAATAATACATAATATTACTCAAATATAATAATAATAATAATAATAAACTACCAACATTCACAAGCATCCAAGAATCTTCACTAATGAGGAATAATATAATAAAAAAATAGATAAATATAATAACTAATAATAATAATAATAATAATAATAATGAATAATAATAATAATAAATAATAATAATTGGATAATTCAATGAAAAAATAAAGATTTTTTTATACAATGAGAATTTATTTTTAAAATTACTTTATAAAAAGGAACGAAGAAAAAGCTGAAATTGAACTCCGCAAAGAAACTGAATTTAAACGTTTTTATTTTTATTTTCTGGAAACTTTTTTTTTGAAAAGTTTGAATATAGTTTTTCTTTTTAAATTTTGATTGTTTTCAACTATTTTGAACCTTACAGTTACTAAAAGAGTTATATACATATTATTATATAAATATATCATATTGTATATATAATATATATATAATATATATACTATATTATATATATATAATAAGATACTTTAACTATATATATAATATATAATATATATATCATATATATATGTTCCTAGAGGATACAAACTAGGAAATTAAAATTTAATGAATCCGGCTCTTAAGTAGTTAATAGATAGTTAAGATAACCGTTTGACCTAATAATTATATATATATATATAGTATAATATAGTATAATATATGTATTAGATATATACTATATATAATATATAATATATATGATATAACTAATAATATATATATATATATATCTATATATATATATATATATAAATATATAGTATATATATATATATAATACTATATATATATATATATAATATAATATATATATATATAATTATATATATATATAATATATGTATATAACATATATTATATTATAATATATATTATATATTAACCCATACTAGTGATGTAGTTATGTATCTAGGGTATCCCAACATATATATACTAACGCATTACTTATTGTGCTTAATAACTAAGGATAGAATTAACTCATATATTATTAATGGTTTGACTTTAATTATTATTGAGGAGTGTTTCATTATTATGAGTTATATGAGGTAAAGATAAGTTCTTCGAAAAAAATATATATTTAACGAAAAGTCTCATAAAATACTAAATAATTTCACTTTTATGAGTATAAATAATAATATAATATAAGTCAATTTAATATATATAAGTAATATTTGAAAAATAATAGTAAAATTTACTAGTAATATTTTCCTATGTAATATAATATTATATTTACTTATATTATTACTCATATATTATAATTTTTTAATACATTAAAATATATTTATTGTAAAATTATGAGTATGACTATTTATAAAATATATATAAATAAAATTTTTAAAATACTCTTAAATAAACTGGAATGAATCTAATATATATATATATATATTAATATCATAAGTTTTAATTATTATATATAAATACTGTGTGAATATGTGTGTGTGTGAAAAAATAGATAGACAGACGGAATGCGATTGCATTACAATGATTGGAAACCAACATAAATATAGCACATTTCGCATTACACCTTTATTTAATAATTCAAATTTCACTCATTGTATCATAACACTCCGATTAATTAATAAGATAACTTAAATAGAAAACACACTAAATTAACGGTAATTTGATATTTGCCGTATACAATTATTACCTTTAAACTTAAAAATAAATAATATACTATTTGAGAGAGTTTTATTATATAATAATTAAATACGAATATTTTTGTCTCAATAACGTTATATAGTCTTAGTAGTCACTGATGAGTAGTACATAATCACTATATAATATTTACAACTATACTAAATAAATATATATATATATAGTATATATATAATATATTAAATATATATATATATATATAATATATTATATATTATATATATCATTATATATATATATATAGTATATACTATATATATGTAATATAATATAATATATATATATATATATAATATATATATAATATATATATATATATATATATATATATAATATACTAATAATATTATATCTAGTAAGCCAAAAAGTGGCTCAGACTCTTCCATATTTAAACCACTAGCTGCACTGCACCTTTCATAACAATTTTGATTTCAATTAGGCTTACAACACCCGAAAAAGAATTTACTGAAGTGGTTTAATGAAAATTAAATCGAAAGACTGCTATATTCTTTTTATTTAAAAAAACTAACAGCTTCAACTTTATTAAAAACACACAAAAATCAGTAAATAAAAATATATGAAAAGCGTATTATTACCGAATAGAAATCGAACTCCACACACAATCTTTATTATTATATAACAGGAAAATATAGCAACTGATCTGAGTCAGAGGCAACCTATATCGTCCCGAGAAAGAATTTGAGTCAAACGCGTTGTTCTCTCCGACTCTCCGATTGATCAATAATTATAATAATGGAGCTTATGAATTTAATTAAATAAGACGAATATAAGAGATGATCACAGTTAGCAATCGTCTGGGATGGTTGGTATCTTATACTATTAGTCTATATTATATAATAATATTACATAATTATTTTATATAATTATATAATAAATATATAGTATAAATCAAATTAGTATGTATATTATTAATATATATAGTAATATATTATAGTATAGTATTAATATATATATATAGTACATGATGTAGTGAGTGAATCGACAGTCAAACTTATTTATGAGTAGTAGCTAATAATTATTCGGTAGCTCGTTTATATATTATAAAGTCGCAAGTGTTAGAAAGATATACAGTCTAATATATATATATATATATATATAAAGGTATCCAAAACGGCTAAACCGTTTAAAATGGTATTTTATTTAAATTCATAATTGTAAAAGTATTTTACTTTTGCCGTTCATTATTATCGTAAAAGGTTTCGCACTTATGATTTTAAATTGATATATTATTATATATATATATATTATATTATATTATATATATATATATATGTTATATATTATTGGTAGATAGGTTATTTTTGTTTTATTATGTGATTATTATTATTAATATATGTATGTAGGTGTTTGAAACCGAGGTATATATATATTATTATACCTACTTTTAACAGTATATATTTGGGTTTTATTTGTTTAATATTATATATATTATATTAATATATTATATATAGTTATTATATATATATATATATATATATTAATATTTATATAATAATAATAATAATAATAATAATAATAATAATAATAATAATAATAATAATAATAATAATAATAATAATAATAATAATAATAATAATAAATAATAATAATAATAATAATAATAATAATAATATTTCTGAAAAGAATAGCGGCAAGCAAATGTTTACGTTCCAGTTTTTATTCACGAAATATAATATAATAATAATAATAATAATAATAATAATAATAATAATAATAATAATAATAATAATAATAATAATATAATAATAATAATAATAATAATAATAATAATAATAATAATAATGGCTTGATTTAGAAAAGGGTAGCTGTAAGCGGCTTGTCTAGCTTGGTTGGTTAAACTGCAAGTATTTGAGTATGAGATCTCGCTCTCGGTCGAAGGTTCAATCTCACTTAATTTTAGCCTCTGGTTTGTTTGACGCTGAGAAGCAGTCGCGGGAGTTGCCATGGCATGGACAGTGATAGGGCAGTCGTAGGAGTCATTCGAAAGCAAGTGAGAGAAGGTAGAGGTGAAGCAGAGAAACCCTTCCATGAGCAGTGACCTCCCAAAGCACAGAATCAAGTGAGAGGGAGTGGGGTTGAAGCAGCGAAATCTCCCATGAGTTCGATGACCTCCCAAAGCACAGGCAAAGTCTCCGAGAGAGGGGTGGAGTGGAAGGAGTAAGCTCGGAGTGCGGTGCCGAGCTGCGGAGTACTGAAAATTCCCAATGGACGTGGCTGAGGCGGGTGATACTCACACACACTGCGTGTGTGTGAAACGCACATGGTCTCCGACCATGTGACGTCATTCAGGGTTAAAATAAACCTCACAATAAATCATGATTTTAAAGGCAGCTGCACCTAGGCCTAAAATAGCAGCCACAAAAGAGCAATGAGTATAAAAATATCCTCTGGAAGAAACAGAGGAGGGTAAAAGACTCCACGGATATAACTGGGGAGGGTAAAACACCCTCAGGAACGAGCATAAAGTATAAAATATACCCTCTAAAGGAAGCTGGAGCGGGTAAAAACGACTCAGGAAAGAGTATGAAGAATAAAAATACCCTTTGAAGGAAGCTGTGAGGGGGTAAAAACACCCCATGTACGTACGTGGGGCGGGTAATGCTCACACACATTTCGTGTGTGTGAGACTCGCATGGTCTTTGACCATGCACGTAAGTACACCTTAAAAAAACACACGCAAGAGCGTGAAGCTCAAACTCCCGGGTTGCATGTGTACTTCCACCTATATATATTATATATAGTATATATATAGTATATATATATATATATTTTAGTATATTATATATAATTATATATATATATATATTATATATAATTAATTAAATATTATATATAAGTATATATATATAATATATAGTATATTATATTATATAGTATTATAATATATATATATATTATATTTATTATTATATATAAATTATATTATATATATTATATATATATATATTATATATATATATAATATAATATTAATAGGTATATCTTATATATATATTATATATATATATATATATATATATATATATATATATAATATATTATATATATAATTATATATATAATTATTATATTATACTTATATATACTATATATATATATATTATATATAGTATTATATTAATATATATAGTAGTATATATATCATATCTAAATGTTTTCCACAAGTAGTATACTGATGTCGTTTTAAATATCTTTAGACTTACTATTTCAAAGTTTATCTCTTCACATTGTTGACCCATGGAAGGTTACACATGTGGCTCCAAGTTTCTTCCAACTGTGCATAGCGACTACCGAAAGTCCATTTTTTCCCTGAAGTGGTGTTTAAGGTTTCTCTGTGTTAAGTTTTTTTTTTATGTTTTCCATGCGTCCAAAAATGTTGACTTGCAACTTCATTTTCAACGTTAGGGAAGAGGTAAAATTTGCACAAGCCGGAGCTAGATCTTGGGTTGGCTATAGGAGGATGGTGGAAGTAGCTTGATGTTGTTCCTTGGACGCAGAAATTCTATATTGAGAGACCAGTGTGAGATGGTGCGTTATCGTGGTGCAGCAGACCCATTCGTTCTGGAATGGGTCCTGGTTCATGATTCGGCTGAGACCTCGTTTTGTAAAAACGTCGATTAACTGTGATTGTCCTTGGATGGTACAATTGCCTTGTGCATAATTTCACGGCTTTGTGCTGAAAAAAACAGATTCAGTTTTGTTTTCTACTTTGAAGATTCACTCATTTACGTCGTGCTTATTTTTCGGGACGCAGACTATGTCCTCTTCTTCCCCACCCCCACTAGCTATTGGGAAAAACGAGGAGAATTAGATGCTTATTTGTTTTGTAGTCAAGGTTTATAATTAGGGACGCGATGAATGTTATTTAGCGTGTGTGTGTGTTCCGGTGATCGGGTTTTCAGGCATCCGTGTAATACGACAAACGAGAACACCAGTGGTTTCATGTTTTATGCGCCTGTTAACTAAACTTTATCCCTAAAAAAATTAGTTGGCTCATTTTTCGAGGTGTTTTTTCAGGTAAATACTAAGAAAAGTTCAGGTTGATCTTATTGGCTGTAATGTTTGTTATAGTGGGAAAAACTGTGTGTGCTTTATTTGTTTTTTTTTCAACATGCCCAGGTTGGACACAGACTGTTTTCGGTTTCTAGCATAAGGGCTAATTTTTTGTTACACAAATCTTCAGGCTAACTCAGTTGCGTGTGCAAATGGTTTGTTTTGGTTTAATATTCTTTTGATGACAGAAGTTAGTCAGGGTGTTTTTATCTCACATAGATATTATTCATGCATCTCAATCTAGTTGAATGGGGTTGTCGTGGGCCAGTCTCTCATCAAGCTCTGGGACAGCTTCCACTTTATTTTCGGGTATTGTGTGTGCTGCTTCGCGCGTTGCACTGGTGGTCTTGGCCAGCAAAATGATGGATATCGTCTTGTGCTGTTACGTGCAGGACTACTCTGAATCGTTTAGTGTAGCTAACTTATATTAAACATAGCTCTAGGCTCGTGATATAGAGTTCGCGAACTCACACAGTTATAATAGCTCCGATGCTATCCAGTCTTAGATTAATACGAATCCTTATAGATGCTCACTATAGATGAGCCAGATATCAATATGATGCTGCACTTTCAGATAAGTTCTTAAATTGTGAGAATAGATGTGCCGGTTGGGATTGTATCAAATTATCATAACTTATTTTTATATCACTGATTATGGACAGTTAAGCAAAATTAAACACTAAATTCGATGGATGGAAGAGAAAAAAAGACTAATATATCCAACATAGGAAGAGGTAGGGTAGATACACTAACGAGACGTAAATGCATATAAAGCAGACGTTTTACTCATAAGCACTTAACAGGAGGATGCCATAACTCGTGAAACGAGTATTGTTGTGTTAGATATCGAGTGTTTTTAATAATAGGTGGCTGTCTTAAAGATTAGTGGTATTGGCCATCGTACAAGCGATTGAGGTGCTAGGAAGGTAACCGTTTTTGGTGTAGCCATATTGGATGTAACGCTTCCAGTGGTATGGGATCATCCACGAGTATATGTGTTTGAAGGCAGGATTTAGGTAAAGCAACTTACTTTGAAAACAAATTATCATTAGGATCGAAAAATGTTAGGTGTACATAATCCAAAAGATGTATGTATAAAATTACTCAGTCACAGTGAGTAGAGACTGCCTTAATAACTCTTTTTGAGGCACATCAAATTATTATATAATATATATTCATTAATAGATTTCACATAATATACTCAGTAACATATATATAATACGAATTAACTATCATCTGTGAGATACAAGATGGAGTAATTACATATAATCTCATTAATTCACACCTTCATCTTATTACTCACAGTAGACGTTGGGGTAAGATGCGTAGCATTGAGTCACTGGTATACCATTCGACACTCAGGATAGGTGAAGTTAAGTTTATGCCGACGAAATATTTTCGCATATGATTAATAGGGTTATTCTCAGTCTTATATATTACACGATGACTTATACTGAACACACGTTTATTTAATTATTTCTGGTTAGTGATAACTAAGTCGCGTCTAGAAAAATTTCCACCTTATAAGCTTACCGGGACGCGTCGACGTGTAGACTCTCCTCTGGATCATAATCGCTCATATATTATTTATTATATTATTATATTTAATTACTTAATAAATCATAAACTAAGTGTTCTATGCAAATTATAATTTCTGTATCTGGTAATTAATTCAGTTATAAGAGGTAATTACTATATCTATAATTTATTACATATATATATATAATATCTTATATATATTTTTTTAATCAAGTATATCAATTATATATATATACGTCAGGATATATCCGTGAACCTATGGTAATTACTTAATATATTGGAACAAAAATAAGAAATATACATTAAAGATAATACAATATATTATAGTTTTCTTCAAAGGTAAAGTATTTTATTTTTTACCATTATTATATATTATATTGTAGTGTATGTGCATCATAATCCCTTGATCCGTATGATGGGCCAATACCAGCCTCATCAAACCGAATCAATACATTACTATCGCTATTATATAATAATCATTATCATTGACTTTCTAACGGGCTCTGCGAAAATCATATAAATATTACTCTTGATATCTAAGAAATTTCCTAATATTTAGCTGACGGTCAATCCCTTTTGTATCTTCGGTTCTCCCAGGCGGTTACAGATTACCTAGTACATTCATATTACATATTTGTACTCGCTTGAACCAACGTACTATCATCTCAAATTACCTCATTCCAACAGTGATCAAAGGACGCATTCAACGGTACTAGATTTAGGTCTGTTCTCTACATTATTCCAATTTCATACTACACCGAGAGCAAGTTCTTGATAATGGCTTTTATCATACGTTCTATTTTCCTCAAGTTCTTTTATTGCTCAAAAATCGCTAGCATCAGGTCTTCTGACATATTTTTTCCACATCTCATCCAACACCATTTTTGTTTTTAACGCTTTAGCATAATAGATGATTCTTAATATGTCCGCTGCATTTGCGCACGCCATGTTTACTGCTATCCAATTAGCTACTATCTACACACAGGTAACAGCATACCCTCCATGTAAACACCCTGAAGAATCAGCTTCCGGAATGTTCTTAGGCCTTTGTTACAACATCACGCCCCAACGCCTTTCAGATTACGCACACACAGCCGATATATCTTTTAATTCACATATTTTCCATAGCTACTACTCTGACACTACTTCGCTGCGGAGTTGTTCTCTTTTTTCATTTACTTACTAATAAACCTCCTGAATTTCATACTGTAAATAACACTCATGACTTGATTTACTACGGCTGCGTCATGAGAATAATTTCATACTAACATTAACTTCTTACACAAGGAGTTATGTACCATCAGTCAGCAAACTCTTTTTTCTCTACACTTTTTAGTGATACGCTTCGGCTTTTCTTTAATTACGTGTCTCAGCTTTTCATCATACCTGGAGAGTGGTCAAATGATTACTTCATAAACTCATTCACTTTTTGCCATCTTCACTGCTCGAAACGCTCCTCCTAATCCTGCGGAATCGTCTCTCTTCTGATTTCGTCACATTCACAACTCTCAATCATCTGTGAACAATAAATTACAATTTAGGTTAGAGTGAGGAGACACCCTCACACTTTTCCCGTGAGAAAGTCTTTTCCTATATTTCTCACCCACTTATCCTATCATGGGCCTATACACCATTTCTTTCCAGAGGAGACAACCCTGATGTGTTTGACTATACTCATTATAAGTCTGTAGTGTCTTTTGTGGACTGACTAATAATTAAATTCACGCCGCTTTAAGTGCAGCTGCCTTTAAATCATGTAAATTTTTAAATCTTGGTAGTTCCGACGGGCTACTTTCATTTCTTTTAATTCCTCTGATAACATATAGGCACATCAGTATTCATCCAAATTGAATATTTAGCCAAGCGAACGGTAAGCATACAGCTAGACAGAATCTCTGCTTCCGTCACTCTTCCGCTACTAGCACACACGCAAGTTTGATTGTGTAGTCAAAGTTCAATTTTCAACATACATTTCGTGTATTCTTAGCACTCGTATACGACTAGACTGTTCACACTTAACTCTTAGATTGAATATCTTTTTTGACTTTCCATAAACTACTTCCTTAGCACGTGCTTACCAAGACAATACTTATTCAGCTATGGTTTTTGACCTATAAGAGCTCTGTACCTCTTGAACTCTCATTTCATCGGACGCTCGTTGCAAATCTCAAACGTAGCATGACATTTGGGTCTCTTCTTATCGATTACATTACTCTTTTTATCTCCATCATATCATTGTTTTTCAATAGTCATAAAAGATCTCCTACCTGACTCCATACAATTCCATTTCTAACCATCCAATAACGGAAGGATCATAGTCATTCTTACATTACCAGAATGCAGTATCTTACAAGTTTGCGCAGTTGCGCGACTCTTTTTGTGACTAGGATCTGAAGCGAGCTCAATAATATCTATTTCGAATACAATACACCGCATTTAGGGAGCTAAATTTTTCCGTTCTATAATATCTCTGTGTGTCGCGCCGCTACACCTTTATCATACCCTTACCACTTATATAAGACTAGGTACTATCTACTTCTCCTCCTAATCCTTCGAGCACTATTTTACGAATTCAATCTGTGTGTTAGACCACTTCTTATGTACTTGACAAATTCAGGCATACGTGTTTACTCTCACGTTTGTGGTGGGTGCATACTCTATCTTTATGCGAGAAGTGAGTTTATCTATACCTGGGCCTTGTATTTTCTACATTCCTTCAACCTTCTTTCTCTCTCACTCTTCTCAACCTCTTCGACTTTCAGTGAACATTCGTGTATCACTAATCGACGGTTATAATCCCAGACATGACAATATTACACTCTTGTGTGTGTGTTCCTAGTTGCCTCATCATACGGCACGCAAACCTAATCCTCTCTCTCTCGCGATTTGCTTAAGTGGTATCTTGTCCTGATTCTCTAGTGAGACTTGAAAATAATTACACCATGTAGGTCATCATCCCAACACGTTATTCATCTTCTATCATGTTTGGAAACAGATTTTGAACACATTGTCGACATCCCTATTCTCGGAGCAAGTCCTCGTGTGTGATGATAACGTTACAGATTACTTCAAATTCCCTTAATTTACTTGTCAATGTTTACTTTTACACTCTCAACCAAGTCCGAATGTATCTACCAGGAGAGCCCGTTCCTTGTTTACCGCCCTACCCTTTTTGATGCTCTTCCAATTCCAATTCCAAGCCATTTCTTTTTCTTCTCAATCCACTAGTGTTCACTTATATTTACCATTATTTTGTATTATATTCTTTTCTATAACGTTTATCATTTATTATTTTATTAGTAATTTCCTTTTATTTACATCTTTTATACTCTTAATTATAATTATTTTATATAATATTCTCTTAATTAAATTTTTTATTTGAGTAACTTATATGAAGAATCTTACACTTTTTATTTCAGAATACTTTATAATCCCTAGCTATTATATTTTATTTGGTTTATCTGTCTGAACTCACTTAATATATTAGGAGACCTTGGTTTCATAAAATCATCTTTCATTCTTTAGCCATTTGTGCCCAGACCTCTTGTTAATATTTTCTTTTTCTTAACTCAGTGCACTTTATAACTTCCCTACCCCTCAACTCTGTATTTTATCAATTTTTATTATTTATTATTGATCTATTATTAATCATTCGTTCATTCTCATTATCATTGCATTTCTCACAATCAGGGTCTCGTTATTACTATGAAAAAAATTTTAATTAATCTCTCTATAATTTTTGCATATATCTCAGATTAATTTAGTTTTCACGGTTCAACATTAATTCACTCTTTTCAATCTTTGTATCTTTCTAAACAAATAATTTAAACTGAATTTATTAATATTTGCGAGCGTAATAATATTAAACTCCTTGATTCCTTATAAAATTTTATAAATTACTACTTGATATATATATATTATGCGTTATTACTATATACTATCTTCTACATCTTAATTCTATATATAAACTTTATTTACCTTTCACCTATTTTCACCTTCATATATATATTAGTATCATCCTAAATGCCATAGCTCTCCACTATAAACTATAATTTATTATACTTTTAAATAAGTACATATGTTTATAATATCACTAATAAATTATTACGCTAATTATAACTCACTATTCTACTTATTAAATATATATTATCCTTCAATATAGATTAAAATTATCCTACACACATATATCATATAATATATTATTATATCACTATATCTCAATATACAAAGTCTTCACTTGCACTAATAATAAAATAAAAACATATAAAAAATTACTAAAATCGATACTTATTGTAACTCATGATATTGTCGATACCTATTTATCTCTATATCTACATAGATAATTATATCTAAATTTTATTCCCATTTAAGGATTCAGCCTTTTTTATTGAATATGCGTATTATTTATCATGCGCAACGCTTGTGTTTCTTTTAGCCAGATCCAACTCAAGATATTTGTATTTTCAGGGTAATTATAGAATCTCCAAATAATCTATTCCTATTACTCTATAAACGGTTATTCGACCTACTTCATGATCCACCTTATTTAAGTATATAAATACTATATATATAGTATTATTTCCTACTCCTCATACTGAAATCTGAAATACTCAATATTCACCTTGACTTATTTTACTTAGAATAATTATTTATTTCCGCGCACCCATAAAACCACCTGCTTAATATACCAAATTCCCTTTATTTTTTTGCATCAATCAATTCTATTATTTTCAAATTACTTATTATATTATAAATAATTAAGGATTAACCGCAACAAATCAATCTGTTTGGCTGTATTTATATACTACTTTACTTATAACACCCCATATCTCATAATAAATAACATCATTCTAGATACAATATTTATAATCACAATGAAAATTGATCTGGTTTTTCTAACTCACATTACGTACTTTAGAATGGACCTATTTTTTGATGCACTATATTATATATATAATATATATATATAGGTTATTTAATATATAAACTAATATTTATATTAGTATATAATTATAATATAATATATACCATAAATAAAAATTTTTTAAAAGACATGAGCCATCAAATAATCACTTAAATAATTTTCTAATCTATATTATAGAATTATCACTAACTAATAAACTAAATCACTCAATCTATCTTAATATCAATAATTATATGGTAATCTAGTATGACTACCCAAGTCATTATATATATCAATACATAGTGAAATTATTATTCGTATTACATACTGGTGCCATAACCTCTATTTATATCTCTATTACTACTTCATTTCGTATTCCACTATAACTAAGCATACACACATTTAATTCACACACTACCCATATACTTACTATTATTATTCAATAACCATAGAGCTAATACTAGAAGTGATTCAAGATTATATTACTTCTTTGTTTCAAGAGCATTCAGGCAGACGTAAGCTCAATAACACACACTTACAAAATATGTGCGCCTTAAATTCTAAACTACGATCCTGACGCTCTCTACGCATACTAATCTCTCGCACTCACTACACACATTAATTACTCGGGAATTTCTACGGGGAATTGGAAGTTGTATTAAGGAAAATTGAAAAAAAATATCTTTCTGTTTTATTATCATTAGAAAACTGACGATAGGTTAAGGAAGAATTAATTTAACAATATCACTCGAATTCACGGTATAAAGTTCTTCAATGTAGAGGGAGTCAACGGCAGCCACCGGTGGGACAGGGGGGGGACGCTTTTGGTTCCACACGTTTTCCAGACCCCGTAAGGGAAGGGGCGGAGGCAACCTCCCCGGGGCAAGAACACCACAATTTCACCCAAAGAGCTGGGGGTTCCGAAGACCCTCCCCGGACGGGGGGAAATAGTCCTACCGCCGTCGTCCCCAGGAGGCCGAGAGCCCCCGACTCTTTGCATCTTTCCGGTTTACCCTTTACCTTGGGATATCTTTTAGTTAAGAAAAAAAGAAAAAAAAAATTGTCACATTATTTCATACGCCGATTCTAAATATGTTATTAGTTTTCCTTTACCTATGTCTTTTGAGTTCCACAAAAAAAATAAAAAAAAATAAAATTTTTTTTTTATTTTTCAGTCCTTTTGACTCTGATTCCCATTATAATGATTATCAGCTCTATCTGTACCTATTTAGTTTTTCGAAGATATACAATACTACTGCGGTAACTTATTTAGTTTCCACCCTAATATATATATATATATAATATATTTAATATATATATATATACTTTTATATATATATATATATATAAATATATATATATAATTATATTATACTATATATTTTACTCTGTATATATATTATCACATATATCTATTATATTATTATCTATTTTACAAGCACTTATTCCGCAAAAGCGGGTATGGTACTGCAGCTTCCCTAATACTATATTTCCCTTCATTGCTCGCCCTCACCCACTCCTCCATTCATTCTATTTCTACGCCAACAACCCTACGCTTCTTCCCACCCTCACCTCCCTCCTCCTCCAAATTTCCTTTATTCCATCCATCCACCTTCTTATTGGTCTCCCCCTTCCTTCTCCTTCCTATCCCCTCCGCCACCCAAACTCTCCTAACCACCCTCTGCTCCTCCATTTTCTCCAGATGTCCAAACCATCTTAAAATTCCCTACTCCGCTCTTCTCGTACCTCACCAAATATAACTATATATTATAATATATATATATACTGGATATTATCTACCCTCCCTCCCAATATATATATATATATATATATATATATATATATATATAATATTATATAACGTCATACAGTTATATAATATTTCTATAGTATATACCTGTATATATTATCTATTTATTTATATTTTATTATATATAATATATACATATAATAATATATACCAAACTATATATATATAATAATATATATATATATATATATATTATATAATAATATACTATAATATTATATATTCCCATGTATCTATACTACCAATATACCATATAATATATAATATATAAATCTAAGTTCTATAAAATTACATTATTTAGTAATATATATATATATATATATATATATATATATATATATATATATAATATAATTTATATATTATATATATATATATATTATATATATATATTATATATATATATATATATATAGTAATCTATATATATATATATCTATATATATATATATATATAGTATATATCTAGTCATATAATACTGTTATATATATATATATATATATATATAACATATATGATATATAATATAAATATATTATATATATATATATACTATCCAGACGCTGACCATATATATATATATATATATATATGGAGGCTACGCCTACCTTACTATAACGATGTTGTGCACCTGACGGAAATGATTTCGTACACCATGCTCATAAAAATACTCATGTATACCTAAAAGAAACTCCACAAAATTTGCTTGTCCTGTGTATCGTATATTATTACTGTTTGAATTTTATGGAAGAATATATTCGAATTTGTAAGCACCAATCAGCAATTCATGGGGTGCTCTTGGTGCCAATAAACGTTGGGGATATAAACTAAAGAGTCAGTTAGCGTTCTTTTGTCATAATAAGAGAACGCGTTAGAATTTCACTTGTTAAAAAGCTGGTTAAACATTGCATTAATAATTTAATAATTATAATCATAATAATTGAATACTTTTCTTAACTAATTATAATTGTGCCATAATAATTATTTATCATTGTTCCCAAATAACTAGCACTACATGTGTTTGGATGACCCCAGACCGATCGAATTAATTATTAGAAAACCCCATACCTTGTGATCAAAAGTTAACAGTGAACTAACAGTGAAATTGAAAAAAATGCCCTCTACCAAGAAGAAATCGCCAAAAACACAACGGTGGAAGGGTAACGCGTGGCAGGTTTCCACAAGGATTTTAAGATCTTCGCCTCCCGTTGAATAAACCCCCGCCAACGAACAAGGGGCTGACTCTTCATCAGAGTACGAGACTGAGTCCGAAAATGAGGTACCGTACCAATCGTTCAACCGACTTCAAAACGAATAAAAAGTCGCCTCTCTTCTGAATCATTGAAAGGGAGAAGGGGGAAAGTTAGGACTCTCCCATCCCCCCCTTTTTCGGAACATGACCCGATGGCCTGGTTTCATCAGACAACAACTATATTCAAACTAAACGATGTGATGGACTCAAGAGAGAGGGTTAGGCTTTTGGCCTCTGTTTTGCCCAGCAGAATAATAAATATGGTCCGTTTTCCACTCCAAGATGATTGCTACACAAAACTAATAAAGACAATAGAACAAGTGTATGCTCCCTCCCTAAGGGCGCAAATAGGAGAAGTTTGTCAGGGTGGGATGCAAAGAGATGAAATGCTGAGCGCTTATGTAACCAGAGTAAAGGACTTTCTGGGAGTAGAGAATTTTGATCTGTTGGCTGAAAGTGACTCAAAATTTATTAAGCAACTATTTCTGTTACAACTCCCGGAACAGATAGATGCAAATGAGTTTATTGACTTATCAAGGAAATCAAAATTTTGACGATTTGGTGGAACTGTCTGACAACTTATATCAAAACTTTTACGCTCAAAATGGATTTAACAATCCTGCACCCAGAGAAAGAAAAAGATGGACGGGAATAAATTCCGTGCAACCAGCCGACGAAAGACCCATCAGAACGACGAGGGATTCCTCCGTACATGAACGGATTTTAAATCGTTTGGTCAACGCCCAAGAAGAAACGACCAGAGAAATCAAAATTTTGGCCCAAATTATTACCGATGTGATAAAAACAGTTTGCGAAACGTCGAAAAATTATCCGGAAGAAGAAAATGGAAGATTTTCACGGGGAAGGAACACGAGTCGGAATAGACTTGGCACGTGGCACAGCACGAGTACCCAGATGACTTGTGCTATTTCCTTAAATGTGAAGGACATTTATGCCCCATTTACTCCCTTATCTCGCCATCTCCCCCAAATGCTACGGTGCAGCAAGCAGCTTCGACTTCTTCGATGGCGGGAAACTCGTAGGGAGGTCAGTCGGACCATCTAGGTAGACCGAAAAGACACAAATCAGCATTGGACTCAGGTATCTTTTTGTTCCAATGTAGAGGTATGTTCAATTAATAATAAAAATGTAACATCTCTTAATCTTGCAGAAAGGGGTTCAAAGTATTATAAAAATCGTAGAAATAGATTTAATAATTTTAAATTTAACGGCGATTTCAACTTAGCAAGTATCTGATGTTCTTTAACGCAAATAAGATGAAGAAAAAAGAACAGTAGATAGAAGGTATCCATCTAAGTCGAACTTGTTATTTGCCAGATCCCTCGACCTTCAGTATGGCCTGCCAGGTCCAGGAACGTCAAGAGCGCTCATATTGGAGTCTGATTAAGACTGAGTTCTCTAATTAGGACTACGAAGGGAAAAACCCTTGTCTCAATTTGTATTTAGTGCCTATATTATATATACAAGATCGTTTTTGATTTCATCAGTAATATAGATGTGCTAGCGCAACCAGTGGAGCTATTCCTAAAGGTGGGTGATGACTGGGTCCAAATGTTAAGTTTTTCACATTATATTATGTAAAATTGATGAGATATGTATTTATACATTATATGTAGGATGATTTGAATGACAGTTGCAGTTCGTATTGATAGAAGGAATGAGTTTTTAGTATTGTTTTGAAGAAATGAGTTGAGTATACGTGATAAAATGCTGTGTAGGCAGTCTTCGAAGTGTAGGGTCACTTACCCAATGATAACTACATCATAATTTCTCTTAAGCGGGAATCTGATGAAATACATTGATATGTGCATTATGAAGAATGATGAGTATGGTGAGATAGAGTGATACTGACAGTCCACATGCAAGTTCGGAAGAGAAGGGTGTTTGTATGATTGTGTAAGTTAGTAAAGGGAAGTAATATTAAACATTATTCACTATTGGATATGATGATTTAAAGTAAAAGTAAGATACTATTGGTTAACTGAATATGTGTTGGAGTACACGATCACATTATCATTCTTAAGATGTTTCCAATATCCAGAAACGAATAGAAGGGCGATCGGAAAAAATTAAATCTGATCTACCAATTTCTCCGAAAGATTACAATAGACCATATTCATGAATCTAGGTTCATATAGAGGAATAAAAAAGGAAGAAAAACATTAAGTAACAAAGCTAAAGTAATATGGGTGTGTTACTTTAATTCAAAACTGAGTTTGGTTTTATTTAATAGATAACTTAAACACCATTGAGAAAGGTTCACTTTGGTTGTAACGAAAGAGTACATTGAAGTATTGAAGTAATTATTGAAAGATGGTGGAATTACATTTATATCACCGAGAGTCTTTTCCGGGTGGTTCATACACGCTGACAGGAGAGTGATACAACAGAAGAAAACTTAAATGGGAGATTACACTCTCTTTAAACAATTCTTTATGTAAGTATTCTTCGTGAGCAGAACGATAAATAATATTAAGAGAACAGATATAAAAACATAAATGTACTAGCTAATGATTTATGTAATTTTAACTGGATTAGGAACCTATTAAGACCTTGTTATTGTTGTACCTTCTCTCGCCTTAAAGATTGACAGATTATGACCTCTTATAAAGTATAGCGTCTTAGGTGATTTAGCACTAGACTACCTTACTCGCTGCCCCTCTGCCACCAGTCACATCCACTCCTAAGATGCAAGTCCCTCTTCTCTTTTCCAGGCGTGTGCGTATCCCTCGGCGCTAGAGTAACGATGTTCCCCCCAATCTCCCCCCACCCTCACCCGATTACCGCTCCAAAGCCGCACACGCCGAGTTACTTGTCCTGTTAGGCTGGTTCGGTCGACTGTGCGGTGCCCGCCCATCTCCCGCGTACTACTCCGTTCTATTGAAAACGTCCCCCTTCTCCTCCGCGATAACACGCCGCGGCGATCCCCCCTAGCAAGCCAGCTGTTTAATAACCCTGCTTCCTTAGAAAGTTAAATAATAGTTAAGGGTGCCGGGTTACGAAATATTTTTATGCATAATTATTTATAATATTATATGAATGAAAGATGCGATGTCAACCAATATAAGAGTTTATGGAAGTCACTTATAACGAAGTGTAGTGGTATAAGTGAAGTTTTGATGATGGTTATAATGTATCCACCGAGAACGCAGTATCAGATTATAGTTTAATTAATAGTTTTACTTATAGAGTCCATCCTCAAGCAGTTATTACTATTTAGGTGATAGCAATTTAGTTCATAGATATACTTTATAATTTGGTTTCAGGATTAGATAGTTATGGGATAACAATAAAGGAGAGACGATTAGTTATCAAATTGCTAATAATCTATTATTATTGTTCCCCTCCTTAAAAAAAAAATTAATGATGCTTAATATTATAGTGGTTGATTATGAAAATAAGTTTTGTCATTCCTTAACTAATAATTACAAATACTCAAAAATTATTACCTGTCTTTGTATCTGATCACTTAGAGGCGTAAGTTATGGAGTACTCCTTACATGCGCAACATTTAAAAGCTCCTTTACTGGCACCAATAGTCTAGCAATGTAATTCCTTTCCTTGTAGCTTAATGGTAGTGCAGGTACTTGAAATTTTAGTTCATTTAATCCTCGTGAAGACAAAATTGTCATTAAGATCGGCAGAGAGTAATATGAAGATTAATGTCCTGTTCTATTAGTAAGGTAACGACTCGATTATGGGATGTCTAGGATAATTGAGGAATGTGTGTTAGAGCGCAATTTTTTCACCAAGAAAGTAATTTTCTCGCCTAGGAGGTCCGAAGCGGATTTATGAGTGTTCCCTACATCCCTCGTTATCGCCTAGTGAAATAATTAAATATAGCAGGAAGGTATCCATGAGATATAATAGAGAGAGCATTGGTAGAAGCTGATATAGCTCCAGACTTATCACTGTGAGAGTATGATATATGGTTAGAAAGACCACCATGCATCAGAGCATCCGTTCTCCTCAATTAAGTCCAAAAAGTCGGGTATCATCACCGTCTGTATTAATAGGAGTTATAAGCTTATATTAAGAAAGGATGATAGTATTGAGTTGTCCGATAAATAAGTTAAGTTTACCTAGAATTTAATAAAAGAGAATGGGGATATTATATTTATTTTTCTTACTTATTATTATACATTGCCTACTTAAAAATTATTATTATATTAAATTATTTTACTTTATTACATTTGGAAATATTACTTATTTTATAAAGGGTATGAGGGCAAAGTTTACAGTGTGTATTCATAACTCGAGTTGTAAAACCAATGGGTTGTTATTTATAAATCTGGACCACGCGCACCTTAGACTCACTCACGTAGAAGTCTTGTATAGCAGGCACAACGATAGGATATTAAGTTCCATGCATATTTCAGTGCGTCGTGGCTTCATCGTCGCTCTTCATCTTGGATAGGGAAATGGGATGGTATAGAAGATATTTATATATATGCCTGTTATAATTGTTTAGGATGGGTCCAATTAAGATTAATATAAAATGCCTATTAAGCGCAATATTTATGTAGTCAAATTTATATATATTAAGCGAAAATAAAAATAGAACGAAGAATATATTTGATCATGCACTTATTGTATTTTACTAATTATTTTAAATTATTTTGTATGAAAAATAATATTAAGATATTTTATTATATAATTATTTATTTGTTTATTTAGCGACCCGGCTTATTACGTGTAATTAGCTTCAGCCCCCGAATACTCTTGAGAACTGTTCTTCCCCCCTTTCCAAGAAAAAAAAATATAAAAAAGTTCCTCGCTACTAATAAAAACAACCACCCCCATCTATAAAGTTCCGGTCAGAAAACGCTGACAAACGCAAACTACCAACCGGTAAAGAGTCAAAACATTGCGATCTGTTCAATTGCGAAAAAATTACCTCATAAAACTACGACCACAAATGAATATTCATTATAAGAACTCTCTACGCTAGGAATTAGATAATTAATGCCGACCGAATCATTAAAAAAATTAAATTATAAATTATTTCTATAGTTATAATCAGTATAAGGTAGATCCTCTATTACAGGACATTTTCTGGTTCTGATTAATTAAAGGTAAGAGCTTCCTCATAATGAGTGACTATGTGAAAACAGAATAGTTACCCTCAAGTGTAATCACATGTACATAAAGAACACACTGTGACCGCATAGCAGTATGTCTCTGTCCTACACACGTGCCTTTCGCGCGCCCACGACGTACAGTAGCTATAAAATGCCAGGTCTCCTGCCTGACGGATTTCTCCTATAACCTACCCAGCTCTATGTTATTTCATTTATCGTCTGTTTCCATATACCCACCCTTACACTCGCTAGCGGTAATGAACAATACTGTTCCCCCCCATTTGTC
>JABUQX010020808.1:55000-71715 GCA_015478945.1 Trachelipus rathkii
GTGGTAGATTGAAGCTATTTTTTTTTTTTTATTATACAAAAAGTATCCGCGATACCCATTACACTTGGTCAAAATTATGTTTAGTACTTTTAAAATTTCTTAATGCTCGAAAATAGAACTTTACTAGATTTTTGGTCGTAGAACACAAATTATGTAATATGTTTATAAAAAGTAGTTTTCGTCTGAATTCTGAAGATTACAATAATAATTATGATTAAATTGATAACATGAAAACTTACATGTTAACTATCGAAAGATATCAATTGAAGCTATTTAATATCTATAAAACTAGTATAAAATACAAATGTAAATAATTTTATGTCATCATAATTCTTATGATTTTACCTATGTTGTCATGTTTAAATCCTTTTCATGTCATTATAATCTACTTTTCATGTCATCATAATCTCTTTTCATGTCAATATAATCTCTTTCATGTCATTTCTTTTCTAATCCCCTTTTAATCTTTTCATGGGTCGTCTTTCTGTCACTGTCTCAGCATAGTCCGCAAGCATGGAGGCGTTCCTTTACCTTGATACTTTCTTTTCCATTCTAGAATATATCTTGCAATGAATCGCTCACATGTTCGTCGTCACGGCGCCTACAGATCTGTCCGGGAAGAATCCAGGTGAGAATTGTAGGATAAATGTGACTTGTAGTGGACTATGTTTGGCAAACCCTAATGACGATACGTTTTTTCTAGTAATGTTGGTCCCACAATATCAACGTTAGTTTTCAAACTACGATTTCCTAGGAAGCCATGAACAGCATCTTTAGCTTTCCATGCTGCTTTCTCATGGCAGCAAGAACTAGCTCAAAGTTAAATCCTTAAAAAGTTTACGAATTTGCGGCCAACGAAATGCCTTCTTTTACTTTAGCATCATGGATTTGGGAAAATTGGTTTACTGAGGTATTGATAAACCTTTCTCCATGCCTGGGTCGATTCCCTTTCACAAAGTTTTTCATGAGTCAAGTTTTGATTGTGTTAAAAGGTGGCAAAAATAATTTTGTTTTTCTGTGGGTTTTCCTAGAGGAGGATGCCTTGGACCATTTTTCTCACCTGGCCTAAAGAGATTTTTCTAGCTGGCCAGACTTACGGTTTGTTAATGAGAAAGACTATCCGATTGGGCCAGTTTACAGGGAACGAGTATTTTGGTGTATCCCAGTTGCAAACGCCGCAACAGTATTGCAGAGCTTCAGGTCTGCCACAGAGGTGCCAGCCGATGGTCGGTGTATTTTAATTGCAATAAGAAGTATAATTCATATTTGGGCATACATATTTCTTTATATGCCACAGAATGTCAATATGATTGAAGGAAAGAATTGCCGAATGTATGTGAATAAACAGCTTTTAAACTTATCTTAAGAAGAATCTATGAATAGTCTTCAGTCTCCAGTCTTCTGGCTTGCATTCTATAATGCAGCATTTCATCAAACTAGGCAATACAAGGCAACAGAATAGAGAATTTCAATTGTCGAAAGTATTGATCAGATGTCGTTGGTGATTCTTTAGGTTGGATACATTATACATTAGGTAAGTAGGAGGATTCTCTTTTCTCTTGAGCCTTGATGCCAGTAAGCTCTTGATTTGAACTTTTAGGGTAGGTCTAGGTCTCGAATTTAAATGTTTTATCACACTTAAGTATACGTTATTATCAGAAATTATAATTCCATTTGAGAAAAGATAAATTAATAATTATAAACAAAAATTTTTAAAATTTATTGTGTAAAAATGTCAACTTTCAATTTCAGTTTACAGATCAACACACTTTAAATTTCCATCTTTGTGAGTTATTCATACATGAGATAGGGGCAATTAATTGGAAAAAAAAAATTAAAATTTCACTTTTTTTTGTCAAACAAACAGGGAATCATTATATATATATATATATTATTACATTATTATATAATATAATTATACTATATTATTATATAATATACTATTAATATAGGTATATCTATATATATATATAATATAATTATAACTATACATATATATATATTTTATTTATATATTGTACTATATGATAGGTAGGCATGAAATTTTTTTAAAGCCACAAGTGCTCATCGGATCCATATGTCTAAAACTACAAATAGCTACTGAAAAGGAGTAGACGTTGCTGCTGAATGTCTCTGTTCCAATCTCTATGTGCGAAACAGATGTGAAATAAAAAAAAATATATCTCAAGAAACTTCCCATAGCTTACGGCTAAAAGAATACATTTAATTCGGTGGAATCCCTTCAACTAATTTTACATAGAGGAAAATTAAAAAAAAAAATTATGTGTTAATAATTATCGGTCATATATTACCAGATGCACTATTTAGGCAGTGGACTTTTATTGGTTGCCTCAGGTTCTCTCAGCTATCGTTATAAAATAATTTAGAGTCGCTTTCTATTAAATTTTGGTGGCTTTCTTTTTGTTGACTGCAATGGTAATACCCCAGGTGTAAGTAGACTCACCATTGTGTGTGTCAGAGGCGCGATGCATGAGTCGGTGTCTCTCGGCTTCCCGGTACTGGGTAGGACTAATTCCCCCTCCGGGGAGGGTCTCCGGGGGGACCCCCCGCTCTTTGGTATTTGGGGTGTCGGGGTTTGCCTCCGCCCTCCCTCTACGGGTATGAAAACGTAAAGCTTCGCCCTGGTTCGAACCGTTGGCATCGGGGAGCCCCCTACCATTGCCAAGTGATAATTACCTTTGAGAAATTAATATTGTATTCCCTACTAGTATAGTATTTATAGGTATCTTATATATATATATTATATATATATAATTATTATATAGGTATATATATTATATATAGGGTTACTTATATATATTATATATATAGGTCAGGTATATAACTTATAGTAATTAGTTAGTGGTAGGCCCCTCTAATTTTATTCGAGAAATTCTTCTTTCTCGAGGATGTGGGCCACAATGGAGGGTATATTTTAATAATCGCGCGCACGCTCACTCAATTCGGTAAGGGGATTTTTATATTGCATCCTAGAATTGAACTGGTCCCAAAAAAACCTATATAAAAACAGAGAAACACAATTTAATAATTAAATGTTCTTTTAAAATAATATAAGGAGTTTACTAAATATTAAATCAGTAAGTAAATTTTTTTTAATTAGTTAATTAGGTAATTACATATACATATTCCACATATATCCAATATAAGACATATGTGTCATGAATATCAAATATATAAATTGTTTACATCAGAAAATGTTTGACAATGTCGCTTATAGCAACAGATTCATTTATTTTTATAATCAGTTAAAACTAAAGATACTAATATTTTTAATATTAATATTGTTAGTTTGATCATTGTAAAACAATTAGCTGTAACACTATAGATAATTATTTAAAACAATAGAAATATTTACTATATTATTATTTTATCAATCTATCATTTATTATTATTATTATATATTATTATTATATATTATTTAGAAGTAATTAACGCTTTGTCCAAAAGATGGGAATGTTTTTAAGTGAGAACCTTCCTTTGCTCGTCTCACTGATATTTAATCTGTTGTTCTTATTATGTTCATAATACCTATATAGAATTAAAAAGACAAAAACGGAAAATATAATAATATAAAATCTTGTATATTAATACTATGTATATAAAGGTATACTGTGTAATGATATAGGCCTATGATATTTTTGAAGTGTGCATTCATTTTTAGCCAGTATATTATTATATTTTTTTTTACAGAAAAACTACTATCTTTATTTTTTCGCGCCTAACTACTTAGCGCTATTCTTTAGCTTTCATTTACTGATGATAAATTAAGAGCAAATGATTTGTTTTCCTAATGATCCTAAACCTTCTTTAAAAAATATCGTTTTCTCACAACAACCCTCTCTAATCCCGCTACGCTAAATTCTCTAAACCCCTAAAGTTTCTCCCTCTCATTCCCCATTCATTCTCTCGTCTCAGATTCACAGACTTATTTGACATCCTGTTTACACGTTTTACGGAAATTGAAAATGTCGAGTCAACTAATGAGAAAAATAGGTAAATTAATAAAAGTTATCTTAAACAAAGATTTTAGGAAGGTAGAATATGTAACGAAACTTCAGGGAAAGGATTATTAAGAAAAAGTTGTTTTTGAATTGTCGTCCTAAGGACACAATTAAAGTTTTTTGATTCAAAATACAATGTAGAAATTTTACGATTTCACAATAGAGGATTCAATAAGGGACTCTGC
This sequence comes from Trachelipus rathkii, assembly GCA_015478945.1. Taxonomy (NCBI): domain Eukaryota; kingdom Metazoa; phylum Arthropoda; class Malacostraca; order Isopoda; family Trachelipodidae; genus Trachelipus; species Trachelipus rathkii. The sequence continues at coordinate 59,208 of JABUQX010020808.1, forward strand.
TCAAAAAATACATAAAATTTCAATAGAGGATTTAATTCTCAAGTATTATAAAGCATACAATTCAAAATAAACTGCAAGAAAGTGGTATATTTAGTCAATGTAGTCATGTAGAAAGGTATATTCACGTACCTGTCATCCAAATGTATGCAATATTGAGAGATAGGTAATTCCACTTCTTGACGAAGTAGAGTCGGCCCTATATGGACCCTAGGCCGTTGGTCCAGGCGCATTCTGGAGGTTCTGGGTATTAAGTGATATACGTCTAAATTTTTAATGGAGTTGTATGCTACTCAAGGGTCCCATTTCATTGATTCTGAGGTGGGGAATCTTGAACTGGGTTGACCGTCTAATGGAATTTGTTAACTAATGGGGTAGACCTATTTGCAATGAGAATATACTTGGGGTTCTGATTTAATTCTTTCAAACAACGATTGTTCACTATCGTGCTATTTTCTATAGAGCAAGGTTTCTAAACTAAATATCACTATGATGAAATGATATTAGTATAATTAATAACTTTAGATATGTTCGCTTTCACCGGATTACTCAGGAGTATAAATTTAACTTGAGAAAGATAAGGGGTTAATGGGTGGATGTGGTATTATTAATACTGTTTAGTCTTTTATTCCACTGAGCTTCTCATTATTTCTGAAATTTGGAAACAAGTGCGTGAACCGGAGATGTTGGGTAAACGCAAACATGAGTTAAAGAAATTAATCAAGAACTTTCATCAGATTGGGCAAATTAAGAAGTTAAGTGAAAATATTTTTCTCTAAATGAATGGGGTTTTTAAATTGATTATTAGCAGAGGTGAAAGTACAACCGTGAGGAATATTAAAAATAAAATTATTTATAACTGCTGTACGGGAATGGGGTTTTCCGCAGGATATAGAAGCTCTAATTTTTTCTGCCAAAGATATAAAGTGAATGTCCCATGGTTACTGTGAAGGGTTTCTTTTTGATTTGAAAGTACAAGTTATAGGGGACATTGAACCCGAGAAATTAGTAAATATGTGTACAACAAAAGCGATACGCAATGCATGTTTTGGTCATCAAATGGATGTAAACGGGTTGTGGATATGAGGGCCAAACTGCCTGTTTTCCCATACAGGTTACCCGACTAAACAATAATTGCGTGTTGAACTCTCGAAGTCTCTCCTCGCAATAACGTAGATCTCTTTGACCAAGAATAACCCGAAAAGGTAAATCCTAAATTTTGGTGTATTAATATCATTATTCCGAATCGTGTGACGTGTTCATTGAATGGAAATGAATGTTGGAAAGGAATTTAAGCTGTGTATGAAAATAATCTCAATTTTGAAATGAATGGAATTAATGTAATTATTCAAATGGATTATGGGTGTTCGAATTGTATAGTCCATTGAAGTATGTCAATATGAAGATATGTTGTCGCTTCTAGCTGCGGTAAGTGATGACCGGATTTGTTAATTTGGTAGTTTGGTGTCTTTCTAGTATAACCTTTGTTAACAAAAAGCATGGTGAATAGAAGTTGATCATTAGTTATCTTTTTTTTAGCTAATGATAATGAAGTGGATGAACTAATAACTGTAACATTGTAATACTATTAACTGAATGTTCAATCTAATTGTAAGTAATGATTTGAAATACTACCTGTAGCTGATTGGAAGTATGTGGTTTGGTGGTGCGTAGATGGTGTCTTGTGGTGAAATACATCCATTAATTTTTGGTAGGTTAATTTGACCAATCCTGATAATGTTTGGGTATTTTGACTTAAGTTGTTCTTTAAGTTCATTAAACTCCTAAATTTGAAGTACCTCCATTTTCTTTTTCTAATATATCTTTTCTTTTTTCTTCACCAAATTTTAATATTGTTTATCAGTCGCGTAACCAAAATAAATAGAGGCTTAATATATCTCCTCCCAAGGTTCGAAAGCAGCTCTTTTTACAATCTTGTTTAGCTGAGTGAACCCATGGCCAGCGCATATTCAGCTAAAGTTACAAGGATATTACTTTAGTCTAAATTTTTAATGAGTTGAAATTCCCCATTTATGTGCTCGCTGATTTATGGAAATATTAATGAAAATTATCATTAAACGCAGGTAAAAATCTATCTTTTAAAGTTATCCATACCATTTGTGATGGTTCTTATATAGGTGGGCTTTAATTTCTGATGTGCCATTCTAACAGATCCAGCATCAGTCAAGATATCCTTCGATAAAATTTATTTCATCGGAGTGATACAAAATGATACCTGGTCAGTACTCTTGTTTCTCATCTAAACGTTAGTGGATGAATGGCACTAAGACTGCGGTAAAAAGATAGTTAATGCATAAGATCTGGACGAAGAGTTCATTACAGGCTAGAAAATGATTGTATTACCTATCGATTTATATAATTAGGTCGCCGTTTATGAAAGTAAAATTAAAAATAATTAAAATAAAATAAAAATAAAATAAAAATAAAAATAAAATTAAAATTTGAAATATAGTGAATTAGCATGCATAATTTCTTTTTTTTTTTTTAAAAGTTACCTATGGTTATACTAGATTATCCTAACTTTAAGAATTAAAATTAAATTTTCAAAATTATATAATATAAAGTTGCACATTAAAAAATTAAATTAACCACTAAATATTAAAATCTATAAATTAAAAATTACCCTAATTTAATAAATTGAATCAAGCTCGAGAGTTCTGATAATAAATTTAAGTTCAATTAAATCAAATTAATTGAATCTTGGATAATAAACTAAGGTAAATTACTCCTTAACATGTGGATTTTGATTAAGTTAAAAAAAGTTAGATGGAAGAAGCTTTAAGTAAAAACTTAAAATTGGGTAATCAAAGGGGAAATTAAAATTAAAAATTAGGTGATTATATAATATGTTATGCTAACTGAATTAATAAAAGCTAAAAAAAAACCATATAAATGCTTCTGATTTTAGAAATAAAATTCTTAAATATTAATAATCGCAAATATAATTTTTCTTATTCTAAATTACAATAAAATTTTTCGAATTTTTATTTTGTTTTTCTTTTTAAAACTACGGCTGCCCACAAGACTTGTAACTATTAGCAAACTGGAAAAGTATGTTAAACGTTTTTTTTTATTTTTAAGAACATAACTTTAAAATAAGCCTTGCTTCACTAAACAGCTTTTTTTTTTTTTTTTTATGGGTTTTTTAGTTTCAAAAGAAAGAATGGACCCCTGGGGGAAAAAAAAATTATCCGAATTCGTAACGGACAGTGATATAAAATATAAAATATGGAAACTTAATATCTTAAAATAGAACTGTCAAATAAGGAAAGGGTAAAACTGTGTATTTGTGTCTGTAAAATAGAATATAAAAACTTTAAACCTAAAGGTTATAAACACAAATAAAAAAATAGAAATTTTATTTACAAAAAAATTTATTACAAACTAAGAGATTTTAACTCTTAGAAGGCAAATAGTAGAGTCTATTTCCTTCTTCTAGTCATCTCTAATGGCAACACAACTGGAGGTCTCTGTAATTCTGTTTCAGAAGACTCTTGTGTTCTTCCGTTCTTGGTGGTATAGATTGAAGAGATTCATGTTCTCTTTGTCTTTGTTTGACTTCTTGTAACTCTTGTTTCCACACATTCCTCGGACCTCTGAATTGCTGGTGAGGTCTATACAACGGATCTTCTTTCCTATCATCTCTTGTGCCTTCAGATGTTGATTAAATCCATAACTTCTTCTGAGGTGTTACCACATCATCTTTAGGAAGTTTTCAGCATTAGAACTTGGCAACAAATTCCTACAGTTTCCATCTGCAAGTGTGTTTACCTCAAAGCATCTTCTTTACTCTTCAGTGACAGGCCTGTTCCTCGGTTCAAAACTGTCCGATAATATATGAATCCTCTTGTCCCTGATTGGTGATAGAGACGGTCATATATCCTCTTACTTGAGTCTTGTTTGTGGATAAATTCATCTCTGTAGCTTCCTTGAGGACTAGTCAGAGCTATTCTTGTGGTTACAAGTACAGTTGTGTTTGGTTTCTTCTACAGGAGTTCTGTTGTTACTGGTGTATGAAGTCTTTGTGTAATTATTTTTTGGTTACAGTGTTTGTTCATTCCACATAAAAATTAGGGGGAATCCACGAATAGAATGGTTGGACCAGATTTCTATTTTGGTGTGTGATTTATCAGATCTGGCTGAAATTTTTTCAGTCCATACTTGTAACAGATATCCTTTTTGGGGAATCCCATGTTTCTTGAATGTGCATCTGGATTCCAAATCTCATCATTATCAAATGAAAAATGAGATTCTGTAATCTTTTCTAGTGGAATTATCTTTACATTTATCCCGGTGAACGGCAATAAATTTCGTTGAATTTAAACAAGGAAAGCATAAGCTTATCTGGCTCCTTTATTTGATCTGACAATAAAAGGACCTTCAATCTTTTGTTCCAATTTAGAACTTTGTCTGGTTTCTTTAACAGCAATTTAACCAAAAACATAATCGCCCACTTTCATTCTCTTCTGCAATTTCCATTATTTGCTGTTCCATAGTCTTTAATTGCTTTCCTTTTCTAGATTTTCTCTAGCTAGATCTCTTATTTGCTTCCATCCTTTCCACTACGACATCTACCACGAATCCCATGTGAATGAAAAATTTTTGCTATTTCCGATTTATTTTGTAAATGATGAGACATAATTCCAGGCCATCTCGTGGGAAAGTCTCTTTTATATATCATTGCAGGACAAAATGTGGAGATGATCCAATTGGATCTATTATACGATGTATTAATGCTATTTGAGCCCACAAAGATAAGTTATGTTTGACCAAGTCTCTATGATATCCTTTACGAAATGACCCCGGAGGAAATTTCAATATCTGCAATCAATTCTATTCAACTACACTCCATTTGACTTGGTTTGTAAAGGGCAGACATATAACCTGTTTTTTAATCCTCCCAAGCTTTACATAGCTCTTTGAAGGCAGCTGAAGTAAATTCTGGGCATTGTTCCGAGGCTAAAATTTCTGGACTCGAATGCCGACATATTACTCTTTTCTTGAAAGCTTGAGCAGAAATTCTCTTTGACTTGTTCTATTTACAAGCACCTAATTCGCAATATCCGTGTCAAATACATCTCTGAAATACGAGAATGTGTTTGCACCCTCCTGGAAACTGAACATGTGGGAAAGTTTTTCCTATACCTATCACATGTACTCTACGAAAATCGGAGTATAAGGAAGAGGCCATCTGTTGATTTGCTTTGGAGGTCTAGGACCTTTAACCTTAGCACATGACATGCACTGAGAACAGTACTCCTTTACTAAACTTAACTTTAGATGAGGAAAAAGCGTATCTTTCTCTAACTCGGTTTTTCAGTCCTCTGTTTGTCCTGCCACATGCCCACTTCCAATGAAGAATGGCATCGATCTAATTGACTGAGAGATCAAGCTATCTGTACTTGTGTATTACAATACGGTTCCTTTTCGGGTTGCATAGTACAACATTTTCCTTTATGGAAAATATGTAGCAACCTAGTATTTTTTCCTTAGCCCACTTAACTAATTATTTTAATCTAGGGCAATTCTCTGTTCCCTATTAATAGCAGGTTAAAATAAAAATCTTTTCTGGTAAGCTTGGTTTCTTTCATCCTTTGAAAAAAATAACGTTTGGAGCTTTTGGCTGGTGCCCTACCAAAAATCACAGGCCCGGTATGGTTAGTTTTATTTCACCGTCTGATACTTTATAGTGGCGAAAAACTGTTACAAACAAATTCCAACGGGCTAAGCGTCCCCGTTTGTTGTTTGTTGCGAAATATAAAGCAAAGAGGTTGGTTGTCCGTTGAATTAGTAGTGATGGGTTAACGCAAAACACCGTATTTTTTAAAACTCTGTAGTGAAAAGACACAGCTAAACATTTCCTTTTCTATTAATTTATCATAGCACTGTGCAAAGAAATAATAACACTCTTGAAACAAAAGACAACGGCTTCTCCTTGCCGTCATCTGACATTTGGGTAAAGAACTCCTCCTATTTTCCGTAGTCAAAGGCGTCTGTACTATAAAAAATGGCTTGGAATAATCTGGAAAAGTTAACTGAGGTTGCACCACAGCTCCTCTTTTAAGAGCTTCAATGCTTTTTGGTGTTCTTCCTTCCATTCAAACTTAACACTCTTTTTTATTAAGTTATATTATGGTTAGGCAATTAGTGAAAAGTCAGTAATTGAACAGAGGTAAACCCTGTAAAATTCTATTAAGGAAAATGGGTCCTTAACCCTTGTTGGAGGGACGAAACTCTTCATCGATTCTATCTTCGCTGGATCTGGTGAAATTCCGTCTCTTCCAATTTTAAATCCTAAATAGAGTACTGAGGTTTGTAGAAAGTGACATTTTGTCAATTTAACTCTCAATTTGTTTTCTCTAAATGCAGTAAAGACTTTCTTTAAGGTTTTCAAAATGTTCTGCCTTATTTTTACCCATGATTAAGACATCATCTAAATACACTTGGGCAATAGGTTCTAATAAATGGTTCAACGCGACTTGCATTGTCCTAGCATAGGTACTTGGGGCATTGCGGTGCCCAAATAATAATCTGGTTGGGCAGAATAATCCATTCCTTGTACGGAAAGCCATTAATTTCTGTGTTTCCTCCTCGACTTCGAGGGAATGATAAGCAATATCTTATTTTTCCAAAACTCACGGGTCGAGGGAACGTAAAATAATCTGCGGGCGTCCTTATAATTAATAAGGGTTTACAACTAATTAGAGACAAGATTTTAAAACTATTCCAGAATAGCTCACATATCAGACCTCTTGGTTTGTACGACGTTCCATTTCTGGCCCCCACCAGTACGAGGTGAACTATGTGGGCGAATAAGCAAGCCTTTTAATAATCCTTTCTTAAACCGCTGCATCTGTAAAATTTATCTATGTCTTTCAATAGCGATGTGGGAGACTATACTGTTTTCTAAAAATGATTTACATCTGGAGTAAGTTTTATTTCAAACTTCTGTATAGGACACACAGGGCCTGCATCATCGTCCAACAGTCGATGACGTCCTTATACCTCTCGCCATAACACAATTCCCAAAGTTTTCTTCTAAATGCTCAGGTTTCTGTAAATATGAAACATCTGCTTCTCTTTAGACTTAAAATTACTGTATCAGATCCTCTGTATGCTTTTTCAACTGTTTTATTCTGATAAAATTTTCCTAGGAGGCAGGTTACTATGAACAAAGGTAAGTCCTAATTCGTGCTATATCTGCTATATAAGCCAAAGCATGTTTTATTAAAATATTCCTTTTCATTCTATAAAATAGGATGACATTTCCCTATGTTTTATTTCTTTTTAATAAAAAGGTTTGTCACTTAGATTTATATAACTAAAATAACTTAATTGTTTCTAACTGGGCATACCAAAATGTTGCAAAAATATATAAGAATATTTCCAGAGGAAAAAGCAGGTGTTATTAAACACTTCTTTCCAAGTCTCAGATCTTCTTCTTTAGCTCTTCAGGTCTGACTTCAATAACCATAAGAATTGTAGCAGGGTGCCAAGTTTTCTTCTACACCTTAATAGGCAATTGCCAACTTCCTACTTCCTTTCGTCGCTAATTTAAAGGTCCTTCCCTACTGAGGTAAGGTGGAATTTTCTTTGTTCTCTTGAGGAACAACAGAATTTTTAATTATTTCTATCTTAGTAGGCTTATTCAATGAGCCTTTAGTAATTAATACTCTTTGTAGGCTTCTCAAATGAGCCTTTAGTAATAACTGTCTTTGTAGGCTTCTTCAATGAGATTTTAATTTAAAACTATCATTCTATTGGAATTGATCTATAAAAATTTTCCTATGATTATTAATCATTCTTTTCTCTTCGTCATTTCTTTTCTCCTGTTTCATGAGAAAAAAAGCTTCCTAACTGTCATGATTTTAACTTTATTCGTTATCTCTCTTTCTTTAAGATTTAATTTTGATGAAGAAAGGTCTATGGTTATAGGTAGGTTTTTTAGCTAAAGACTTGTACAATAATAAAATTGCCATTCCAAGCTCCAGTTCTCGTCCAGTCTTACTATTCTACTAAAAACAAAGGTACACTGGGTAAAACATACTGGTTGGTGTAAGTCTTTAATAAAGAACCTCAAACTTTTCTCAGTATAGATGGTCACGATCCAATCCCTGACTATATATACTGCTTCTTTAAGAGACAGTGTTGTAATCTTCCCTTCTCTTTCTTTATTAACCTACTTAATCTAATCCACTAGTACTCAAACTATGGTTTTTGTTGTCCTCTCAAATTCTAGTAGTGCTATGAACTTCAAACCTCGTTCTGAACCTTTTGCTGGAGTCAAAAATATTGACAAAAAATAATGACATCCCAATTTTGGGGTCTAATTCCTACACCAAAGAAGCTAGAGGTTACTATAACACCTCTCTTCTTAAAGTAAAAGTATTTTCTTTAATTACTGTACTCTTACGCAATTTCTCATTTTTAAGTTAATCTTTCTTTATATCAAAAATTTTGTTCTCTGTCGGAGAGATCGGGTTGAAAAAACTGTTCGTTTCTCTTCTTCATCTTCAGCTTCAGATATTTCTTCACCAATGTTCTGGATCCCTTGAATGATTGATTAGAAATCAAGTGAACTCTGGTTATTTTCTTAGGACTCTTAACCTTGATAGCTACGCTCATTCCTTTGAAGAATGACTCAGCTGTTTTAACTAATTTGAATTCATTTTTAATCTCGACTTTTCGAGCTTTGACCCCATTATAAAAATCAGTGGGGTTATTATATGGATATACATTATTATTTTCATATTACATTAGAGGGATCCATATCAAGGGCAATGTCTTGCAATTAGACGTCCGACCCCCGATGGAACTTCTACATACTCTATGCATAATGCTGGTTCCAACCCAGTTTCGGAATGTGACGCTTAAGATTCACATTTTAGCGAAATAGTCCTCATGGACTTTATTTCCTTACTAGATAGTTTCTTAACTACTCCCTTGTTGGGTCTTATATTTGGCGAAGGGCTTGTTCTTTTTCCTGAAAATTTAGAAGTATACATCTTTTTTTAATATCCCCATTCCATGGTTCTGTTCTTCATGGAAGGGTTATTTTTTTTGTTCTTTCTTTTTTAACTTTCACTATTATTAGTGCTTATCTGTTCTCTGTATAGAAGACTCCTATGCTGTATTTTCTTCTATCTTGTTCTGCTCTATGGTTAGTTTGGATAACAAGACTCCTTCTTCTATCTGGCTGAGTTTCTCTAAAATTTCTATCAAAACGCAAGTTCTGGCATTAAAGACTTTTAAAACTTTTTCTCTAAGTCTTCCTATGATACACTCTGAGTCCTTCCTCATACTCTCTTACAATCTTAGTCCATAAATTAAGATATTTCTATTTGTTGAGTAAGTAAAGTCCAGAGAAGATCCTCGATATCTATGATTTTTTCTGATATTCCATAAGAGATTCTTCCAAGTCCATACATTAGAAATCAGTAAGCGAGTTAAACAGTGTGGTCCTCTCTTTGAAATTCTAATTGAATCTGTTTCAAAAGACAGAAGATTGTTCTGGCTTGACTGTCTGGTTTTGAGATAAATATCTTCAAGTTCTAAGACATCCAAAAAATCTTCTTATGGGTCTTGCACCTAGAAAATGCTTATTATGCCTTAAGAATATATTGGCGGGCCTCTGATGGGAAATCAGAAGATATAGTAAGTCTTAGCATAGTCTATTTTTTTGACGTTCAGTGATTAGGCCCTAACGTGTCGTATCTTCTCTGCAACGTTGAAAGGTTAATCTTCAATTTAATTCCTACGACCAATCTTGAGTCTTGTCACTTCTAATAACACACGTTCATTCTTTAGAATATTCTGGTAATTGTCGGCGGCAATGCAGCACATACTATTGGGCGTAATGAACTCTCTAAGGGGGTCCATATGGGTATGGATTGTAGAATCCAGGTTTGCTTGTAAGGGGTTGTTTGCACATCGCAGTCGATGTGGCGCATACTTAAAGGATAATTTTCTGGGAATGGCCCCCCGGATTCTGAAGGTTGTCTCACGATAAAGTTATTCACTTGCTTGATTCTGTTCCCCAAGCCTCCAAACTATAACTCACTTCTATTGTTAAATGATTTGTTTGCGCCATTATCTCAGGAGAAGGATACAGTCATAATACTTTTCTAGTTGAAGGGGGAAGTGGTCCCCGACCGCATTTAAATGTATACTTAAAGGTAATTTGTCCAAAAACATTTGATTCTGTTTGGAGCACCTTATAGGAATGCTATTCTGCTTTTATTTTCCCTGTATTTCTCTTGGTACATTGGTCGATGGCCAATCCCAAGCTCGTATACTCTGATTTGGGTTTAACGACATTGTATCAATGTTAGAAGGAGAGATATACTGGAGGAAGGCCCATATCCTTTTGTGTGGGTTCTCTTATCTTGGTGTTCTCCTGTATTCTCTTTCTGTTCAGCCCGTCAGTAGTTCTTCACTTCTGGCTACGTAATGGTCTTCCATCTTTCACCACACAGCTTTGCGCGACTTGTCCTTCTGGCTTTGTATATCCATGTTCTCCATTCATGTTTCTTGTTGAATCATCAATTTTCTAAGTCTTTATTTTCCCCTTCAGCTCTTCCTGAAGCTCCATTAGGGTCACTGGTCGGCTATAGCCCCTTTGGAGCAGGTAGCAGAGAATGAGAAATAATGTAGAAAATATATACATGTTGTTTCTCTTCTGGTTTCAAACATAGTCAATGATTAATTTGTTAAGTAAATTTAAATTAACAAATAATAAAAAACTAAGTTCCTCTTTCTGTTCAAAAAAAATAAAAAACACTAAAGAATCGATTATAAATATTTTACTAAACTACTTTAAAAAAAAAAAATTTTTCCAAAATTTTTTCCAAAATTTTCAAAAATTTCAAACTGTTTTCAAATAATTTCCATAAAATTTTCAATGTTCAAATGAAAATATGTATAATGTTCTATTTAAACTCAAACAATATTAAGTTAATTAACTTTTAATTAAATAATCTAAAATTGATTTTATTCGATTTTAATTATTACTTACTGTTAAACCTAACCTATTCAAATTTAAAATTAAAATTTAATCACTTTAGTTCAAAGTCAAAAATAAAAAATAATTTTCTTTTCAAAAATTATTTAACAAATTAAACTTATCATTTTTTTTTTTTTGAAAATTATTTAAAAAAAATATCAAAGGTCGATTTTCAAAAATAAAAATAAATTTTCCCTAACAAACTATTTAAAAAAATATCAAAGGTCTATTGAAATTATATTTCATTAAGCCTAGTAATTAATTATTAAAGAAAACAACTTCCTTTTTTCTTACTTAGTCGGGTGTTGTATCTCTATTGACACCTACATAGCGTGTATCAAAGAGCTCTTGCAAAGTACTTCAAAATTCTTCAAAGTTCTTCAAACTTGTTCTTCTACGTTCTTCTATTAATTATTTTCTAAGTTGGGAATCAATCCATTTATTCACCAACAAATTTATTTTTCCAATTCTTGTATTATATAAATTGTACCTTTCTTTATCTTTGATGATATAATAATTTATCTTATTGTAATAAGGTCAGTAAAAATAAATTTCCCAAATTTTCTGTAGCTAAACTATGTACAAATTCTGTTATTTTTAGGTCAAAAATTAAAATTCTAATCTGTTTTTAGGTCAAAATTACATAATTTTTTGGTATTTTGGTCAATTTGGCCTTTTGACCTTTGGTGACTTTTGGTGACCTTTGGTGGACTTTTTGACCCTTCTGGTGACCTTCGTGACTTTGGTGACTCTTTGTGACCTTCCGTGACCTTTTGGTGACCTTTGTTCCTATGTGACCCTTACTTGGGTGGTCTGGGGTTAACCCAAAAGGTTCTTAACCTACTTGATTATTATTAATTTTATGTTATTCGCTAAATTACGGATTTCTGATAATTTGAAAAAAAAACTTAATTTTTTAATTTCACTAAAAAAAAAGAAAAAAAAACAACTTTTTTATTTTCACTAAAAAAAAAACGGGTTAAAAAAAAAAAACCGAAATCAGCAATTTTAGCGCACCTGAATAAAATATTCGCGGGGCTACGACAAATATAATTATTCCCTCCTTATGGGATTAAAAAATAAAGTTTATTCTTACGTATTTACTGCAAACGATATATATATATATATATATCTATATATATTATATATCATATATATATATTTTTATATTAATTGACATTATCAACATTATTATATTTATATATTTATTATTACTATATTAAGATAGTCTATGTATATGTGTGTGTGTATGAAATATATATATTATATATACTATATATATTAATTAATATCTATATATATATATATATATATACATAATATATATATATACATATATATATACTAATAATATATATTACCACTGAAAATATTCGCGGGACGACGACAAAGTAACTTAATGGCAATAATTATATAAAAACAAACAAAATCGGAATTTTTATTACCACCTGTAAATATACGCGGGGTTACGACAAATATATTTAATGC
>JABUQX010020809.1:0-43332 GCA_015478945.1 Trachelipus rathkii
TCGTTAAAAGAGAGAAATGACTGAATAGATATGAGTTAGCTTAGCCGAAGCCGAGAAGTGATAGTTGTACTCATATTCCATCAAATTTTTGCTTCTGGGTTGAAATTAGTGAATCGACCTATCGAGAAAACTTGATATAGACTTACAGACGCAAAAAAAATCGTAGTGTTTATCCTATTTCCTCATATACATAATTTTGCTCTTCGCTCTGAAAGTTTAACTCATTCTTCATCAATTGTGTATATCGGCTCGAAGTTGAACCATTATACATTCAATTTTCTGGCTTCGGTGTCTACGAAGTGTTAACTCATTCGCATTAATTTTGTTTCCTCCGGCTTAAATAGCGATCAAACGAATGAGAATGAGTTATACACTTAGCCGAAGCCGAAAAAATCGATAGTTGTAAGAAATCAAAATCTAGCATAAACTTATAAATAGAATCAATAAGGTTGACAAATAGTAAGAAACATTCAAGTTTTCAGAGATATTAGATTTAACCAAAATACTTATATTTACTCACTTTCTATATAATGTACTTGAACAAATTTGTATAAATAATGAAGCCGTCAATATTAATGGAACAAATTACTACCTTCGTGTGAGACAATTTCGTATATAAATTCCTTTGTAAGTAAGTGGGAAACAGATCAAATTTGTGACTTGATACACCTGATGAATATTGAAAAGTCTACTTTAAAGGAGGAGAGAACGCTGTTAAACTTTCGAAGTTCTAGAATTTGAAATAGTAGAAAGAAAATTTTATATATGTCAAGCACAACGTAGGAATGCAATTCTAATCTATCTAATAGTTTTTTATGACCATTACCTGAACAAGCGAGACTCGCGACTAGTCATCGGCCTAAATTCGAGTAATTAAATTTATTTTTTATTCCTGCGTGGAAAGCGATTTTCTTAAGGTAACTAATGCATTGTAGTTATTATTGTGACCAAAAGCCATTAATAAAGAGATAATGGTTTTAATTGTTATCACATTACGCAGAGGGGGAAAGTGAGGAGTAAAGCTAAGGAGCCTACGACTGATATTTAGTAAAAATCCTAAAATTAATTCTGGTTATTGGACAGTGTATAGCGGCATAGATACATTTATATATTATAAAGAAGATAGACTTATGCAATGGTTTACAATAATAAGTATGTGAGTAATATATTACATACGCGTTTTAATATCTATTCCTATTTTTGGTTATTTTAGCCGATTCACGAAATGATAGATTCAAGTATGGTCCATTTCGTTCCGATATATAAGGACACAAAACAATTAAGATAATTCTCAAATTTATTGATCTGCGTTTTTGAAATTGCAGTTTTCAAATTATCCCCATGGGAAGAACAGTATTCTCTTTTTTTTTTTTTTTTTTTTTTTCAAGATACTGCTTGAAAATATTCCAGGCTTAAATTTTTGTCTATTTTTAATAAATTAGAATTTTTTTTTTTTTTAAAGAATTAAACTATTTCCAATAAATGTTGAAATAATTTTGGGGGTAAAAAATTGGAAAAACTTTCTACAGTTTCTTTTTTTTTTTTTTCATTATTTTTTTTTTTTTTGGTGAATGTTTTTTTTTAACTTATGTTAAAAAAATTTATACTTTCATTTTTTTTTTTTTTTTTATAATGAACATAGAACGATTAATACAATTTTTGTAAGTGAATAATTTAAGAAAAAGCGTAATTTATTAGAAGCTTAAATTTTTTGCCTTATAATAATTTAAAAACCGGTTCCATCGATTTAAAAACGGCTCGCTGGATCTGTTGATGATTGCTGTTATATTCCAGCTCGATAGTTTTGAAATCAAATCTATCATAAGATAATAAAAGGATTACAAACTAGTACAACGTAGTAAGTTCTAAAACATACTTTAATTAAACCTGCACCTGTTAGGTCATACAAGTTTGAAAATATACCAATGTCCAATATTATCGGCATCTTACACTTCTGGAAATTTCCGATATAAATTCTTGTGAGTAAAGGACAAGAAGATCAATTTGTGACAAAAAACGCATAATAATAATCGCATAAAGGAATTACCATTTGTGAATTTAAAAAATTCGTAGAAAAAAATAATGATCGCGCGATAAATGCAATTTTCAAATTAAATAAGTTACGACCTACTGTAAGAAGGCATGCTAGTTTACGGCCTAAATTTTTATTTTTTGTTATTTTGTTTGGAAAAAATTTTCTAAGAACAAAATCAAATTCAAAAATATTATGCAAAATCAAAATTTCGGAACGGTTTTTTGTCCCATACTTAGAATAATTAAAAGGTTACAAATAAGTACACCACGTAGTAGTTCTACACATACTTGTAATTTAAACCTGCACTTTAGGTCATACGTTATAAATATAAGCCTGGTCAATATATGGCATCTACACTATGAAATTTTCTATCTAAAATGCTTTGTGAGTAAGGGAACAAGAAGATCAAAATTTGTGCCAAAACGCATAATATAATCGCATCTAAAGGAACGTTACTTGTACAATTTTACAATTCGTAAAAAAAAAATAATGGTCGTACGTTAATGCAATTTCAATCTATCAATTAGGTTATGACCTACTAGTAAGTGAGCATGCTAGTTACGGCTAAATTGCCGTTTATTTTTTTTATTTCTGGTGGAAAAACATTTCTAAAGGAAAAATCAATTTAAGAGAAATTTGGCAGTGGGATAGTGAGAAAGAAAGTCGTCATACATCACTTACGGACAAAGGGGAACCCAGGAACCCCGTACCCTTAACCTTATGAGGTACCTAAGGACACTAGGACTGAATTAGTTTTACGATATCTCAAATTATTCCTGTGTTATTGAAGTTTTTAACTAGTTTATATATTCAAAACTATAAGACCTAGCAGGTTGAGACGGGGAAGGGGTGGAGACGGGGAAAGGGTGGAGACGGGAAACGGGTGGAGACGGGGAACGAGTGGAGACGGGGAATGGGTGGAGACGGGGAACGGGATAAGACGAGGAACGGGTGGAGACGGGGAACGAGTGGAGACGGGGAACGGGTGGAGACGGGAAACGATGAAGAGATTTTCTCAGAATCGACGGGGAGAAAAAAGAAAAAGAGAAGGAATAAAAGTAATCTGCGGATCGAGCACGATTATAGTGACGATGAAGAAGAAGAAGAAGAAGAGGACGAGAGCGACGAAGATTATTCGGACGAGGATAACTCGTTTGCTACTGCCAGGTTTATCGCTTACGCGAATGACGTAATGTACGAAGAAAAGAAGTGGTCGGAAACTGAGGAATGTGGCGAATGCGAGGAAATGACGAGCGGATCGAATGATAAAACTTTCGAAAAGTTCCACAAAATTAGAAGCGACGCGTCGTCGCTCTGCAAAGTTCAGCAGCTATTCACTAACATCGACGATGATCACAGCGACTCTTTCGTATTTTTAAGGGCGATCGAAGAAATAGAAGCACGCACGCGCCTCGTATATCGTAAATATTGGAGAGGTTTTGTTTTTCTGTTCCGAAACGTTTTTAAATACCTTGATCCTTCGAGTTACTCTCATCCAAAGTCTTTTTTACAGGCGCGCGTAATAATAATAAGAAATAAAAAAATGGAAAAACAATAGTTTCTTTGAAACCATTTATAATATTATTATATATATTTAATTAATATTAAAATAGAAGATTTAGTTATTTTGCCACTAATACTGTTTTAAACAAAAATTTCAAAGATCAGTTTTTAAAACTTCGTTCGTATGTTGTTGTACGTTCGCTTCTTCTACCCTCTCTATTTCTCGGCCAAGCCGCTACATTTCGCGCAGTCACCGGATGAGGCTTATATGGGCGCACGAATCTAAAACTCGGTTAGTTTCGTTTATCGATGGAAATCCCTTGACGGGTTCTGGATTAATTAAAATCCGAGGGCAAGTATCGGGCACCTTATCATTCAAAAATCTGAAAGCGTAATCGACTAGAGTGGATCCGATTATGATTAGTAAATCGCATCTTCGAAAGTCTTCTAGATATCTCAAATATCGTGGATCGAAAGGCTCCATCACGAATAATACGTCAGGTTTCACCACGCCATCTTCGCAAGCCGAACACGCGGGATGAGTGCTATCCGTCGTCGTCGAAATTTCGTTTTCCATCCATTCTCGAGTATACTCTTTTCGGCATAAAAGACAACGAGCCGTTTGGAACGAGCCGTATAACGGTACAACTTTTTCGGCGGGGGTTCCCGCTACTACATCCAGGCCGTCTAAATTTATCGTATAATTTCGTAACAAAATTCCTTTTTCGTGAAGAAGTTTGATGAAATAGTTCGTGGGAGTTGGTTTAAGTTCCATCGAGTAAAATTCTTGAGCCATTTTCAAGAGCGGTTTTGGATTCCGTTGATAAAATTGGGTGGATAATATACCGCAGTGGTGGTTTCTCAGCTCTTCGGTTACGTCGTATTTCGCCCCATTTTTTAACAGTGCGGAGTACGAACATAAATGGCTAGGAATTCTCGCCGAAGTAGAGACCCCCTCGCCCGCTAACGTGATTATGTTTTTACACTTTCCGCTTTTGATAAAGGAAACCACATCGTCGTCGTCGTTGAGTGTGACACGTAGGGTCGTAGGGGTTTTCTCTTCCACGGTTGGCGCGTCGTTCATCGTCGTCGTCGTCGTCGGTGGCTTGACAATGTTTTCAGTCATGCTTGGATTTGACTGCGCTACTGCTAGTACGAGATTAATAAACGGCCCGTCCACCGCCGCTTTTTATATAACAAAATTTGAAATAAATATAATAATTATTTTTCTATTTAATTTGAGACGTAATATTTTAATTATGTTGCGAATATATTTTTTTCTAGATTATTTTAATTTTTTATTTCGCTCACAAAATTGATTTTTCTTAGTTAAAATTTTTTTTATCAATATAAAAAAATTAGTACGGCCAATTAAGAAACGAAAAAATAAGAAACGTTAATGAAAATGTTACCGAAATTTAACGTCCGATAATGACTAAAGGAAGGAGGAGATGACGTCGAAAAAATTGATATTTTGAAGAAGAAGAAGAAGAATATACGAATCATCGAACCCTCAAAAAGTAGTTTTAAATCGACGAAATTATCTACTTTAACTATTGTCAATGCCAATCGTAAATCGTAGCTCTCGTCGCTCCTCGATTTTTGGATCGCGATTTTGAATCGCAATTTTAGGTTGTCGAAAATCCATTCGAAAGAAATAATATTCGTGAGCGACCGCGATACTGCGAACATTTTTTCGATAAACTCGACTTCCGTCCCTTTTCAACGTAGTAATTTCTAAGCAACATACTTTAATTAAAAACTGCACCGTTTGTTATACAAGTTTAAATATAACTGTCGAATCATAAGCCTTTTACCTTCTGGAAATTTCCGATTAATTCCTAGTAGTCAATAGGGACAAGAAGAGCAAGTTGTGCAAAACGCATATATAATCGGCACAAGGAACGTTACCTGCGAATTTTAAAAATCGTAGAAATAAAAATAATGGTCGTACGTAAATGCAATTTTCATATCTATTCAATTTTATCGTTTTATTTGTAATAGGATCTATGCAGGGTTAGCCGCTAGTTAGATTTCCGTTATTGTTTTTTTATTTCTGGTGGATTGAATACATTTTCTCAGGCTTTGAATCTTGGTTTCAATGTTGGCGATAATAGTTGCTTTATTCTTAATTATTTGGTTTAATTCGTTTTTTTTTTTCTATACTTTATCTTCATTTTGTTTTTATGTTTTTTTCCGGAATTTTTGTAAACTTTGTTCCAGGAACCCTGCCGTACCCTTATAACTTATGAGGGTAACTAATAGGATCTACGAAATTTCGCGTAACGATAAGCGTCAACAAAATAATGATTTATGTAATAATATATTCAAAAACTGATATAAAAAAATGCTAGCGCAATTTTTTTTTACGTATGACTTATTTATGAATCCAACGCAAATGTACGATGCCAAATTGGAGACGGAGAACGGGTGGAGACGGGAACAAGGTGAGCGGGACGAGTGGAGACGGGAACGGGCGGTGAGACGGGAAAGGGTGAGACGGAGAACGTGGAAGATTGAAACGAGTGGATACGGGATGAGTGGAGACGGGGAACGGTGGTGACGGGGGATGGTGGAGACGGGGAAAAATCTCGGTTTGTTAGCTGATTTCGATCGATTCTTTTCGTCTTTTTTCGAAATACTCCATCGAATGATAATAATAGTAAGTTAAGGACCGTCCGATCGAGAGCGTGTGTGTAGAGCGATGGGAACGATGGAGACGGGAACGATAGATGACGTGACGAGTGGAGCGGTGAACGGGTTCGGTCTCGAAAGTGTAAAACTCATTTCTCATATCAAGTTTTGCTTCATCTGCTTAATATAGGCAATCAACCGAATGAGAATTGAGTTATAGACTTAGTCCGAAGCCGAAAAGATGGATAGTTGAAGAAATCAAAAACCTATGTCATACTTTGAGATAATCAAAAGTTACAAATAGTACAAGACGTAGTTAGCTTGTAAACATTTACTTTTTAATATTTCCCTGTTTAGGTCTATCAAGTTGAAAATTATAAGCTGTCAATATATGCATCTTACCTTCTGATAATTTCGATTAAATTCTTTTAGGTATAAGGAACAAGAAATCAAATTTGTGCCAAACTACAATATAATTCGCGACTAAAGACGGAACGTGCTTGTGAATTTTTAAAAATTCGTAGAAAAAAAAATAATGGTCGTACGTAAATGCATTTCAATCTATCAATTAGTTATGACCTACTGTAGAGCAATGCTAGTTTAACGTCCTAAAGTTCGTATTTTTTTTTATTTCTGGGTGGCAACATTCTAATTAGGGGAAGTCAATTAAATTTTTGAGCGAAAGCCATAATATGTGAACGGTTTTTTGTTCATCACCTTACGCATAAGGGGGAACACTTAGGGTTTTTTTTCAGGAAAATATTGAAACTTGTCAGGAACTCCCCGTGCCCCCTTAAGACTTTGAGGAGTACATAAGATTCCTACGACTCCGATTTTAGTTATTACATAATCTAAAATTATTCTGGGTTATTGCCACAGTGTTCCGCCATGTTTTAATATATTAAAAAACTGTAAAGACCTAGCAGGTTGAAATGAATAGAATACTATGGTGGTCATACTGAGTTGCTACTATTTTATCTTGATTTTGTTATTTCCGAAATGATAGATTTGGATTTCTGTTAGCCACAAATTGGCCATTGTCGTTCCCGTATTATTGATATTTATTTTCGAAATAAAGTTAAAATGTACATTTTTAATAAGAAAATATCTATAGGGTACGTGAAGTAAGGGGATGCAGGTCATACAGTTTTGAATATAAAACATGGCAATATGGCATCTTCATTAAAAAGAGTGAATATCGACGAAGTGAGAATGTAGTTAAGACTTAGCCGAAGCCCGAAGAAGTCGATAGTTTGTGAATCAAAATCTATCATAACTGTAGACATAATAAAAGGTTAACAATTAAGTACGTAAGATGAAGATTTCACTAACTGACTTTAGTCACACGGTTGAAAATATAAGCCTGTCAATATTATGTTGGCATCTTACACTTCTGGAAATTTCCGATCTAAATTCTTTGTAAGTAAAGGAAAAGAAGATAAATTGCTAGCCAAAAGCATATAACTCACTTTAAATCGTACTAAAAGAACGTCCTCTTGTGAATTTTAAAAATTCGTAGAAAAAATAATAATGGTCATGCGTAAATTAGTTATGACCTACTGTAAGGAGGCATGCTAGTTTACGGCCTAATTTCCGTTATTTTTTTTTATATTTTCTGGTCGAATTGGGAATTTCTAAAGGGAACGATCAATTAAAATTTTTGGCGAAAAGCCATAATAAAGGCGGTTTTTTTGTTCCATCACCTTACGCCAAGGGGACACTTAGGTTTTTTTTCCGGAAATTTTGAAACTTGTCCAGAACTCGTACCGCACTACACTTATAGGATCTAAGGACCCTAAACGCTGATTTTAGTGTCACGAATATCTAAATTTTTTATTGGTTATTGCAGCACGTTTGCGGGCATGTTTAAATATAATTCAGAAAAACTGTAAGACTGCAGAGTTAGACAAGAAACGGGTGAGAGGGAAGGGTGAGAGGGAAGGGTGAGAGGGAAAGGTGGAGACGGGGAACGAGTAGAAACGGGGAACGAGTGGAGACGGGGATCGGGTGGAGACGGGGAACGGGTGGAACGGGGAACGGTGGAGACAGGGAACGGGTGACGGGGACGATGTAGACGGGGAACGTGGAGACGGAACGGTGACGACGGGAAGCGGTGGAGACGTGGACGAGTGGAGACGGAAATAATCTCGTTTTTTAATATGAGGAGATTTTTGATTTCTTTAGCACAAAATGGTTTTCCGATATATTTTAATTTCATTTCCTAAAAATAGTACAAATTACAATTTTTAAAGGAAAATATCTTTCTAGGTACGTGAAATAAGGGCTGCAGGTCATACAGTTTTGAATAATAAACATGGCAGCATGGCATCTTCGTTAAAAAGAGAGAAATCGACCGAATGATAATGAGTTAGACTTAGCACGAAGCCGAGAAGTCGATAGTTGTAACTCATTCTTTATTCATTTGCTTTCCGGGTTGATAGTGATACGACGAACGAAATGATAGACTGTAGCAGAAGAAAAAATATCGTATATTTAGATCATTCCATTCACTTTTGCTTTCGGTCTGAAAAGTTGGTTAACTCATTCTTGCATTAATTTTCTGTCTTCGGTCTCGAAAGTTGTACATCATTCTCATTAAGTTGTTGCTTCCTGCTTAAATAGCGAATTAACCGAATAATCATAAGAATAATAATAATAATATAATTATAAATAATATAAATATAATAGATAAAATAATTAATAATAATAATATATAATATATGAATAATAATTAATGCGAAATGTAATTCAATATATTAAAGGAAAAATATTCGCTTCAAATTTCAATTTTTATTTAAAGAAAACATGGTATTCGAGGAAGACTTCTAAAGGAGCTATTTTGGTTTCAAAATACGTTCAAACGTATTATAACTGAATGGCACTAATTTAATGACATTTCAACGAGTTCTATATTGCATTTGCCGTAACTTCTATGCCTTAATTCCTAAACATTTTTTTAAATTTTTCAAAATTGAACAAAATTTATAACAGATTATATTTTACTATAATGTCAAATAAAATAATTTTGATACAAAACTATTGGAGTAAATTATAAAACGATTCGATAATAAAATTTTTATTCTGATAAAGTAACATTAAAATCTAAATAATACACGAAATTTTTTTTTTCATTCGAAAAAAAAAACTGTTTTATATACATACAAAGCATATGCAAAGCATATATATATAATATTATGTATATATATATTATATATATAGTATATATTATATATATATATATTATATATTATATATATATAAATTATAGTATATATAATATATTAATATATATATATATAATAATATATATTATTATATCTATATATATTATAATATATATATATATATAATATTAGTATATTTATATATATATATATATATTATTATTAAATATATATTATATTATATTTATATATTATATATATATATAATATATATGTATATATATATATAATAATATACTATATATATATAGTGTATATATATTTATTATATTATAAATTATAAATAATAGTATTATATATATATATATTTATATATAATATATATATAATATATATATATATATTTTTTTTAAATATATAATATTATATATATAGTAATATATATATTTATATATTAATATATTATATATCATATATTATTATACTATATATCTATATATATATATATATTAGTATATATAATATATATCTAATATATATATATATATATATATAAATATATATTATAATATAATATATATATATATATATATTATATGATATTATATATATATCTATATATATATATATATTGTATATATATATATAGTATATATTATATATATATGTATATATATTTATATATAATAATATATATTTTAATATTATATAGTATATAATATTAAATATATTATATATATATATATACTAATATATTATAAATATATTATATATATATATATATATATATATATAATCTAATATATGATAATAATAATATTTAAGTAATATTATATATAATATATTATTTTATTATAATATATAAATATATATATATAATGATATATATATATTATATATTTATTATATATTAATTATTATACTATTTATATTTTTTTATATTCTATTATATATGTATTTATATATATATTATATAATATATATTATGAGTATATATATATTTACGAGGATTATTAATGTAATTATATTAGTAAGTGATTAATTATTTATTTTCTGTTTAATTTCCTTCATTCTTCTCTTATTTTAAATATATTTTGTATATGCTATCTATTATACTTTTGATCAGCTTTAAAAGGTGTTAAAATTCTGATTTCAATAAAGGGAAGAACAAATAAATGTCTTGGCTTTGCGATCATCGACTTTTTTCTAAAAACGTAAAAAAGTGTTAAGTAATAAAAATAGATATCATCTTTTAACCATAAAAGACTCCCGGAGAAATTCATTTCTCTTTCCACCTTGTATTTATCGCTGTCAATTGATTCACAACCATCTAGTAAACTACGTATCTCCGAAGAGTTATATTGTTTTATATTCCATCGAATGATGGATTTTCCATGATCATCAGTCATAGTCACCGTAATTTTTTTGAACAGCTGGTCAATATTTCTTTCGTAAGTGCGTTTATAGTTACCTATAAAGTACTTGAACATTTTTTGTTTATCTGCTAAGAAGTTATCAAAATTAAACTCTACTCCTCTTTTCAAAGAGCCGGTGATATTCAAAAGTTTATGAATTTCGCAAAGATCGATATGTTCCCAATGGAAAAATATGACGACTTTTTCTAGATTTGGAGAGACACTACAAATATAATATAAAAGATCAGAAAAATCGATCTTCAATTCTACCAAATTTTTAAGAACCGTTTTATTTACGTAACTTCCTATTATATCACTGTTATAAATACTTTCTTGCAGATACGAGCCTGAATATATTACGTTTTTTCTGATTTCCAAATCAGTCAGATTCGGAAAGGCTTCGACGAATTTTTTATTCAGTGTCCCACATTTAGTTTTTGAATCAAAAATTTTCTCTTTTTCGTATGATATTCTCAAGATACGAACATTTGGGAATCGGAATGGAGAAAGGGTATCCATACATTCGTTTTTTTGAAGCATTGCGTTAAATTGACAAACGTTTCGCAAATTCAATTCCAAGGAACCATCGACGTTTCTAATACTCCTTTGCAATCGGTTTCTAAAAAATTTTGTATCCCAAGAATCAATTATTTTCTTTTCCATTCCAGCTCGCCATAATTTACCGCAGTGCAAATGACATGTTTGTAAAATCGATTGGTAAGTCAAGCTCTTAAAGTGATTCATAACCGCATGAATTCCTCTGCACGCGAGACAGAATGGTATTTTTATTTCGTTTCTTTCATGATCTTTAGAAAGGAGTCTCAAAAAACTAGTTTCCAACATTCTATGTAACGTTTTGAATTTTCTATAATTTTCATCTCCTATTGCTTCTTCTTCTTCTAATTCCTTTCCCATCGATAATTTAACGTGGTTTTTGACTGGCGATGAAGCCTCACTGATTTCCCATTCAATTATTCTTCGGTTTTCGATTTCAACCACTACGACTAAATTAGCCAATTTTTGGCTAGAACAATTATAGCATTCGCGAAATTTATTTATCCATATATTGAAAGCGTAGTTGGGAAAAATTTCTTCTTCCGCTGAGAAACTGGAAATCAATTCTAATGTCTTCACCCCAGTTTTTGCAGCCAGTAGTCTTACACGATCGCTTCTCACAACGGAAGATGGGTGTATATGGTTTAAACGAACTCCAATTTTTTGTAAGTCAAACAACGATGAGATTTCCATAATTTCCTCGATGTTGTTGTGATCCACAATTAATGTAGTTAATTTTTTAAACGAAGGAATAAGAAGTTTCGGCAATTTACTCGAAAAATCAATTTCGACAGCTTTTGACGACATTTTTAAGAATTCGATGTCGGATTCGCTAATCAAAGCGTTCCCTGATTTGCTTAAAAGAAGGGGAGAGTCTTCGCTCATAATCATTTCGGTCGTGTTCTCTCTTATCACCCCATTGCGACAAACGCATAATAATTTTAGTGTGATTAGGTTTGGAAATAAGATCGAAATATTTTTCATTAATTCGAGAAATTCGTCGTCAGTGAGAAGGTTAGTACCCGTATTAACAATTTCTAGTTTCTTGATACCAAATAAAGGTTGATGTGGTTTTTCCTTCATTGAATCCGTCAATTTTATGAAGGTTTCATACTGATCTAAATACATAGCCAAAGATTTTAAGCTTTTGTACTTCGTACTCATTGTCCTAATAACTTCAGCGGTTTTAGCGGCTACGGAAACACCATCGGCTGAACTGTCTGATGCGACCATATACTTGGTCAATGTCAATGTTATTGATTCAGTCGCCGTGTAGGTATTTTGCTTTGCATTTTTAAGAAAACTTAGAATGATCGCCGAGGTTTTTGCCTCGTCGTCCGAATCAAATAGCGGAAATAACAGGTTGAAATTTAATTCCTTCGACCCATGTTTTTCGATGAAACGATTCGTAATTATATCACAGATCACCCCGAATATTTTTGAATCAGAAACGTCGTAAAAATCTTGAAAGGATGACGTTTCAAAAATGACGTTCAATGATAGATCTTGCAGAGTTTTTACAGTCATTTTCGTTTCGAGTTTTTCGTCGTCGAGTTCGGCTGTGAAAAAAGTACTAAGGTCAGAATAGTTTTTTAAAATATAGTTGATAATATAGGAATAATAAATAAAAAATAAATTAAATTATCAAGGACTGAGTGCTCAAAGGTGTGATACGCACATCGCGGGAAGCCATGTTCTAATGATAAAATATCTATGAAAATTATTGACCCTTTTTAGTCAAAAGATAAAATGAAAACAAATGAGTTATAATAATAATAAGTAATAATAATTAATAATAATATAATAATAATAATCATAAATAATAATAAAAATAATATAATAATAATTATAAATAAAATAATCATAATATAATAATAATAATGATAATAATAATAATAATAATCATATAATATAGTAATAAAATAATATAATTATAATGAATAATAATAATAATACTAATAATAATATATAATCAATAATAACAAATAAAAATATAATATTAATATAATAAATAATGAGCTTATATTTAATATTTTTGGTTTCGATACGTTCACGTATTATGCGAGTAGCTTGAATTCAGTTAATTCTAGGACTCGTCTCCCTTGTTTCTGCAACCCTGAAGTGTTAAGTCAAACCTTAAAAAATTTTGTGAAGTCTTGATAAAGAAAAAATTTTCAAAAATATTTTGCGATCGGGGACTTAGACATGAGGTTACGTCATAGGGAGATCGAGCCCGTTGAAATGATACTATATGAATGGAATACTGAGTTTTAATATGTTGAACGTAATTTTCGGAAACAAATGATTTAATATACCTTGCCAGGATCGATGAAACGCACTTAAGGTTATAGAAAATTAAAATTTCGGAACGAACGACTTACTTTTTTTTCTTGTTGTTGTTTTTTTATATAAGAAAAACTATATATAATGCTCAAATTTTGGCTTTTGCGCACGATTCATTTAATTACCGAAACATTTTATTTTTATTTTTAATTTATTTAATTCAGTTACCCCTAAACAATTTTTTTTAAAGAAAACGGGATTTTAGAGGAGACTAAATTAAAAAAATAATAATTCATTTTAACAAAAATAATTAATTTTATAAAGGTTTAAAAACTTATTTATTCAAATAATCTATATACTATTATTTTTATAATAGTCATTTTTGTCCCCCCTTTTTTCGACCCTTTTTCGCTGTGGCACCATTGCGAAGGCGAAGCCTTCGCTCGATGGCAAGCCCTAACGCTCGCCCGAGCGTTAGGGCGGAGCGTTAGCGACGTTGCTTGTTTAATATTACTTTTATCCGGAGAAGTCAATGCCGTTAGGGACGTTTCATCGAGTATCGAGGAAGAGCTGATAGTTAGATATTTTGGTTTTCGAATACCTTCAAAGGTAGAATAGCCGAGTAGCTCTTGAAACAGTAACATTTTTAAGGACTCGATCTTCCTATGTGTCGTAACCTCGATATCTAAGTTCCCGAAACCTTAAATTTTTTTGTGGAGTCACGATGAAAAAAAAAAATTTCAAAAAATAGGATGCAATCGGGAATTTAGACGTCGAGGTTACGTCACATAGGGAGATTAAGCACATTGAAATGATACTATATGAAAGAATACTAAGTTTTAATACGTTTGAACGTATTTCGAAACCATAATATCTTACTAGAAACTCTTCCCGAGATCCGATGAAACGCCACTTAAGAAATCGACTTCTCTCAATATATATTTGGGTATAATTTTGAATTATTTCTATAAATAATTGTTGTGCAAACGTATATCATATAGCTGGCTAGAGTAATAAATTATTTCGATTAGTAAGTGTTGAAAGGAATGCGATCAAACCGAAATTTTTATGCTTTTTTTAACCTAAAATACCAAACTAACTCGATTCTTTAACAAAAACTAATTAATTTTATAAAAGTTTAAACACCTATTTATGAAAATTTTTTAATGTTACTTCTATCCATATTATATACGTTTAAAAGATTATATGTTAAAATTATTTATTCTTATCCCTACCTATTTTACCGGAGAAGTCGATGCAGTTAGGGACGGATCATCGAGTATCGAGGAAAAGCCGATAGTTAGATATTTTGGTTGCCGAATACGTTCAAACCTAGTATAGCTGAGTAGTTCTTGAAACAGTAACATTTCTAAGGCCCCCATCTTCCTATGTGTCGGAACCTCGATGTTTAAGTTCCCGAAACCTTAAAAATTATTTGTGGAGTCTTGATGAAAAAATTTTTTTTTCAAAAATAAAATATACAATCGGGAATTTAGACATCGAGGTTACGTCACATAAGGAGATCGAGCCCATTGAAATGATACTATATGAAAGAATACTAAGTTTTAATACGTTTGAACGTATTTCGAAATCAAAATATCTTACTAGAATCTCTTCCCAAGATCCGATGAAACGCCACTTAAGAAATCGACTTCTCTCAAAATATATTTGGGTATAATTTTGAATTATTTCTATAAATAATTGTTGTGTAAGCTTATATCATAGAGCTGGCTAGAGTTATTTATCTAAATATTTTGATGTTACTTCTATCCATATTATATACGTTTGAACGATTATATGTTAAAATTATTTAATCCTATCCCTATCTATATTAGAGGAGAAGTCGATGCTGTTAGGGACGTTTCATCAAGTATCGAGGAAAAGTATCGAGGAAGAGCTGATATTTAGATATTTTGGTTTCCGAATACGTTCAAACGTAGTATAACCGAGTTTCCCATCAAATAGTAACGTTTCTAAGGACTAGATCTCCCTATGTGTCGTAACCTCGTTATCTAAGTTCCCGAAACCTTAAAAAAAATTTGTGAAGTCTCGATGAAAAAAAATTTTCCAAAAATTTTTTTATGGGATCGGGAACTTAGACATCAAGGTTACGTCACATATGGAGATCGAGCCCGTTTAAATGATACTATATGAAGGAATAGTGAGTTTTAATAGGTTTGAACGTATTTCGAAATCAAAATATCTTACTAGCATCTCTTCATGAGATCCGATGAAACGCCACCTAAGGAATCGACTTCTCTTATAATATATTTAGGAATAAATTTGAATTATATCTATAAATAATTGTTGTATAAACGTATATCATATAGCTGAATAGAGTAATAAGTTATTTCGATAAGTAAATGTTTAAAAGAATGCAATTAAACGGAAATTTTTATGTTTTTTAACCTATGATACCAAACTATTTCATATCTTAAAAAAAAACTAAATATTTTATTAAAGTTTATAAAACACTTATTTATCTAAATATTTTGATGTTTCTTCTATCCATTTTATATACGTTTGAACGATTTTATGTTAAAATATTTAATCCTATCCATATCTATATTAGAGGAGACGTCGATGCATTTAGGGACGTTTCATCGAGTATCGAGGAAGAGCTGAAATTTAGATATTTTGGTTTCCGAATACGTTCTAACGTAGTATAGCCGAGTTCCCCTTCAAACAGTAACTTTTTTAAGGACTAGATTTCCTAAAGTGTCGTAACCTCGATGTGTAAGTTCCCAAAACCTTAAAAAAAATTTTGTGAAGTCTCGATGAAAAAAATTTTTTTTTCCCAAAAAAATTATGCGATCGGGAACTTGGACATCGAGGTTGCGGCACATAGGGAGATCGAGCCCCTTGAAATAATACTATATGAAGGAATACAGGTTTGAACGCATTTCGAAACAAAAATATCCTCCTAGCATCTCTTCCCGAGATCCGATGAAACGCCACTTAAGGAATCGACTTCTCTCATAATATATTTAGGAATAAATTTGAATTATTTCTATAAATATATTATTGTATAAACGTATATCATATAGCTGAATAGAGTAATACACTTAAGGAATCGACTTCTCTCATAATATATTTAGGAATAAATTTGAATTATTTCTATAAATATATTATTGTATAAACGTATATCATATAGCTGAATAGAGTAATAAATTATTTCGATAAGTAATATTAAATACGCTTAAACGATTATATGTTAAAATTTTGTAATAATTTCACTATCTATATTATAGGAGAAGTTCCCGAAGCTTCGAATTTTTTTTCTGAAGTCTCGATAAAAAAAAATATCCTCCAAAAAATTTATGCGATTGGGAACTTAGACATCGAGGTTACGAATATTAGGAATATCAAGCCCTTTGAAATGATACTATACGAAGGACTACTGAGTTTTAATACGTATGAACGTATTTCAAAACTTACATATCTTGTTATTAACTGTTACTGAAGAACTTACGAATTGTCACAAAAGAAAATTGAAATTTAGGAACGTATATCTTAGTTTTTATTTTTTAAAGAAATAAATATATGTATATAGTATATGATCAAAT
This sequence comes from Trachelipus rathkii, assembly GCA_015478945.1. NCBI lineage: Eukaryota > Metazoa > Arthropoda > Malacostraca > Isopoda > Trachelipodidae > Trachelipus > Trachelipus rathkii. Next base: position 17,156 of record JABUQX010020809.1, read on the forward strand.
TTTGCTCTGATCGAGATTCATTTATTTATCGAAACAATTTATTTATCATTTTGTTTTTTATTAGTTACCCCAAAAAAATATTTTATTAAAAAAAACGGGATTTAAGGGGAGACTAATTTAAAAAAATAATAATTCCTTTTTTTAAAAATACCAATTAATTATATAAATTTAAACATTTTTTTCGAAATAATTTATTGTTACTTAGATAAAAAACCTTCGGAAACACAATTAAACGATAATGAGATACAACTTTCGACTTCACCGGTTTCAAATCTTAGGATCAAGTTCGTTAGCAATAAAAGCCTTCTTAATTATTTAATATGTTATTGATCAAACGAATAAGACTAATTTGGAAATGCTCTTCTTAATTAAGTTGACACATGGATCAATATCGATGAATTATCCACTTATTGGCACTGATATCCCCAGATTAAATATTATTATTTACTTTCTTATGAGTCAGTAGATTCAATATATTATTAATATTCAGTATTAGGATTTTATGGAGAGATTAATTATTTTTGGGTGGGTGTATGTGTGTGTGTAGTAAAGTATTTTTTTGGTGGGGTGCTGAAAATGAAGAAGAGGTGTAAATTTTAAGAGGAGTAGCCTATTTATAATAAAAGGAAATTAAAATATAATTATTTGCCGGTAAATATATTCTCTAAAAGCATAAATTATTATGGATTTACTATGGATTATTATGGATTTGAATTTAATTATGGATTTTCTAAATTAGTATATTTTTTATTTTCTATATTTCACTACATTATTAATAAACGAATTTAATATACAATATTAATATATGTTAAAAAAATAATATATGTAATTAAAATTCATTAATACTAATATTAAATGTTGATACAAATAAAAGATAAATTGAATTGAAAATGTGGTATAATAACCGTAAGGGAGAGACAAGGAATTACCTATTCATATAAGATAAAAATAGACCACGATATATTAAAATAGAATTATAAATTATATTGAGAGTTATATTTCAATATACACGTATCAAATAAGGCTACTTTAATGAAATAATATATAATCCAGTAGATAAGCCACTATTGAAAAACTAAACACACTAATAATATCATAAGTACTTAAGATTATATCTTAAATATATTGTTTAATGCAAACTCTCATTTAATGTTTTTATTAGTATTCACCACCAAGAGACACTTACTAAAGAATAATTAATTAAATCTAGTAATATCGTACCAATGTGATAATTAACTAAAATATAATTACCATCACACATACACCAATACATCAATATCAAGGTTTAACTGAGATGCACATTCAGTACAAATATTAGATAAACAAGTAAATACATACATACTAATATGAGAGAAATAGAATTATAACACTAATTAAATATTAATAGGAATAATACTGAAGATTTAATTAATAAACGATATTTAAACAGTTAATGTAGTATAGAGAGAAACACTTAACATAGATTACTTTAAAATAATGTATAAAAAAATTAATGATAAAATGACTGATTATAATGAAAAAAAGATACTCTATAAATAATCGATAAATGAATCAACAAATTAATGATAAAATATGTAAAATTATTATAAATGAGGAAACATGTTAACTATAGTATTATATAATTATATAATATATGTAATTTTTTATATATGAGATAATATAAACATATATTCAGATAATTAATAATAAAGTAAATATATAATATAATATAATAATAATGAATATCAAATATTATATTGTAAATATATAAAAAAAAAATAATATATTTTATTAATATCAAAATTATAATATTATATATATATTAATAAACATTTATTATTTTAATTATTTAAATTTAAGATACTTATCATAACACTATTAATAATTATTTTATATTTAAAGAGAAACGAGAGATATATAGGTGGAGACTAATTATTAAAAAAATATATAATACTAATTAATAATAACCTCACTAATTAATATATTAATATTAATAACAATGCGCTAATATTAATATATTTATTATGTATACTTGAAAATAATATTATATTGTTGACTTAGAAAAACCTTCTGGAAACACAATTAAATTAGGAGATATGAGAAGATAAACAATATCTTATCGACTATATCTTCACAGACCTCAGATACGCGAGAGTAAACATAAGAATCTTAGCAAACTCATATATATTTATTGAGTGTGACCCGATAGAACAGTTGATATCAATAATAAATAATAATAATATCATTATTAATATTTTTGTGACCCAGAGAATTATATAAAACTTAGAATCAATAATTTATATTGCTTTTGATTTGGACTAAATAATTATTTGTTTGTAGCTTGCATATTTATTTGATATATTTTTTTTAATTATTGAATTTCACAATCAGTGATAAATAAAATCCATTTAAAAATGATAATTATATATAAAGAAAAGGGTTTTAGGGGAGACATTATATAAATAAAAATTAAATATATAAAACATAGAAAAATTAAATCTAAATTAATTATAATTAAAAATATTAAAGAAAATTCTTAACAAATTCAATATATAAATACATTAAATAATGAGGATAATAATAATACACTTTCGCATATGAGTACGCCAAATTGGAAAACTAATTAATAATTTACATTAAAAAAGAAATATATAATTACCTTCTCTTATAATAACGATAAACTTATAAAATCAGGTCACTCTCCACTATATATATGATTTAAACTCTTCTTTTATGCCCTTGTTCTTAAATCTCATCACTATATTTTTCTCACCTCTAGAGATTAACCTTATAACTATAAACTGGTTATTATAATTATTCATCTAAGTAGTCTCAGTTAAATTTCATTAAATATATAATTAGTATAATTCATCACAAATTAGAGAGGGTAAATTATTAATTTATTTTTTTAAATAATAGGTCGTACAATTTCGCCTTATTACCTTTCCGCGTTTTCTTATATAATATGAAATAATATTAATAATTTATAGTTGAGGTAAACACTAATATAATAAACATAGTTATATAAAATATTCGATAATAGTAACACGGTGGAGAGTGGCTCGAGATCAAAAAGCGGAAACAAATTTGATAAATGATTTCATTTTGTTTGTAATTTTTATATCAATTACTTACTATGTAATATTTAATTGTTTATTCTGTATTGGTTTGAAATACTATATAATATGTTTATTAACAATTAAAAATGAAAAAAAAAAAGAAAATAATATAAATAAAAAAATAAAATATAAAGAGAGGGCGAGGAAAGAAGTATTTTTATGTCACTTCTACTAAGATACTCCGTTTATAACATATTCATTATGTGAGGAAGGGTGACTTGTCTTGGTTTGAAACCTATAATTTATATTTATTTTGTTTTACTTTCGTCTCTCACACTCTAGTTTTTTTCTGTATATTTCCAGAGAGCAACTCGCGGTTTCTATGTCTATTTGTCTTTACTATTGTATGTAATATACGACTGTGTGAAACTGGCGCTGTCTCTATTTAGCCACGCATTTTTAAAAGTTTATGCATTTCTTCTATTATTATCCTTCCAAAATCATCTTTATTTTTTAAATAGATAGATCACATAATTTATTTGGTGAGTATTTAAATTTAATTAATGGATAATTTTAATTATAATATCAATATAAATTGTAAATATTAAATGTTCAAATAATGTCATTATTTCAAATATTTTTTGGATAAAGACTACAAATATGTGATGCGACATTCTCGAAAGTTTGATGAATTTTGCAGCTCTAATGTATTTGAAGCTCAAATAACAGTGAAAAAGTAAAGCTAAATAATTAGTTAAAAAACTATTTTAACCGAAAGGGGAAAATTTAAACAGAATCATTGCTTGCACATCTTTACATACTCCGCTACGGCAAAATGCAAAATGAATATGATATAATAATCTAAATAATAACTTATAATTATTAAATTATAATTTATAATCCGTATATTATATTTACACCAAGATCATAATTAAAAGACATATTTATTATACTGAGAGAGGAGATTAGTTATGCATTAACATTAAATAAATTAAGAAGATAAATCCATGTTTATTTCACTTGAGCTTATACAGTATTCTGATGAGCGACAAGTATACGCAAGATTTCTACACTTAAACAGCCTTCATAGCACTTATAGCTTCTAAGTACCACATGAGTACGTGCCAATAGTTATGCTGACATTATATTATAAATATATATTTTATAGAGTCACTTAAAATACTTATTATATATTCCCTAGAGAGAATAATTTTTATCTGCCATATACATGAAAAAGTGAGGTTATGGCAAACATGTGGGACAAATGCAAACGGGGGCTAAAAATTGACCTTAGACTAAGAAATATGTTTTTAAGTCCTGTACGCCACCGCATTTATGCGTGCTTCATTTCAAAATTTTTCGGATTTGGTATTTTTACCCTTACTTAAAGTATACCAAGGTATATAGTGTTTGATCGAGATGTAGTATGAGCTAGAAATGCTCATAGTTTAATGATGAGTTACATTATTCATTCTTGCAATTAATGTAGATATTTAGAGCAAATAATTTCTCGTAGTAGCATTACCTGTATTAAAAATTCGTTATCATTATGAGCTTAAATTATCAAATACGTCCGTGATTATTCTAAGTAACATAAATGTTAAGAACAATTTTCAAGTTTCGATCATTAAACTACTTTTGGTTATTTCGAGGTACTTCGTGGATAATAAGGATATTCTCGTGAGGGAACTATAATGGATATTACCCACCTAGATAGATTGAGAGAAGAGAATGGTACTCAGATCCAAAATATATCTGCCATGGAGACAGGGTGAGTGACCCAGGCCCACACAACATGATATTGCGTACTTGGACACACCATGACTCAGTTGTCTATCTGGGTCGGAGGTGCTAGAAGTCCTGTCGGCCGAGCGTGTTGACCTGTGAATGAGCGAAGAGTACCTCGATGATGGGTGACCTTATGAGGTGCGATGCGATACGGTGTCGTGCGATTGTTGTCGGGTGCGCGTGGAGATTTAATCTTATCCACCTAGAATGCGATTGAGTGCTACATCGGTGTTCGAAGGTAATTTGAAGACAAAGATTGAGAGACTTGTTTGCTCTTCTAGATTTTAAAATAAAAAAAAAAATAAGTCTGACGAGCTCGAACTCCTTTGAGTTATTTGGCTATATAAATGATAGTATTTTTTCCAGCTTTCCTGTGTACTAGCATAGTCGATATTGTCAGATTTATGTTATCTCATACACTGCATAGCACGTAATCTTTCACTTAGTTAATTTGCTGGTAACTGTGTAGTAAATAAAAAAAAACAGAAGATAATAATCAGTAAAATATATCAGTCGAGTAATGAAATTTAGATAAAAAACGCACCAAATACTACTTAATAATAATAAAATAAGACAAAAATTGAGCATCTAGTGTAAGTATTCCCTCATTTGTTAAATGGTTAACTTTATTTTCCGCCTGTTGGTTCTTGAAGCTCGTATTAGTAGCTCAAATTTATGCTCGATTCAAATCGTAGAGCATATTTCAGAGTATTAAACCAATAGTGTCTTCTGAAGATCGAGCCAAGCGATCGCGAAATCCGGCATATGTGTGTTTTTTATGCACCGAGAGGTTTTCGCGGTGTTACGATATCATTTCCATCGACCCAGGCGGAGACAATATATGTGAATATAACACCATCGAGTATTAATATATTTAACGGCGAAATATCGACAATTTTGAAGAATCAGAGAGGAGTAGCGGATGGTGCTATAAATGAAATGTAGAGAGACGAGCAAAATAAATATAAATAAAAAATCTAAACCACACAGGGTCTGTGTACGTATTTTTAACAGAGAAATACGCTTTCCGGAGATCGTGTACATCTTCGCGAAATCACCAAATGAGTTCCAATCGGATTATAATCTAAGTTACGTATGGCCATAGTATATAATATGGCATCTCTTGAGAGGATGCTAGTCTCAAATATTACCAGAATGGACAAGCAATAGCCATAAATGCCAGAATTTCTAGTCTCGCGAGATCTTTACTTATAATGCAAGAGAATTACATAAATTATTTTAGCATAAGAACTTTCGTCAAGCCTCGGAAGAAGGCCGAAATCATTTCGAACGCCCTTTTCCCCTCTCCCCGGCACTCGGGAGGACCAGAATCGTTTCTTGATCTGTCTGTGTCGTTTCAGTCGTTCGTCAGTGCTTCTGTCGCGCTATAGGTCGTCATTTATTTTCTCAGAACGAAATCCTCGTACAAATCCGAGCGCGTGAGTAAAGGAAGTTGAGATATGGCAGTATCCAATATATCAATATAGAGAGAGAGATATGAAAATGCGTTTCGTTTAGGTGGGCTTATTTTTAATATTTTGGTGTGCTTTACACACACTTTAGGAGATCACAAATTGATGCCAAACGATCAGAGACCGTAAACGGGGACTTTTCTCTTATCGCCTTTTCTTATTCTGAAATCTTTATCGCGATTCTCGTTGCGAAGTATGACGTGAACATTTCCACGGTAATCGCTGTCGATTACGCCGCCGCGCACGTCGATTTGTTCCTTCGCTAACCCTGATCGAATGGCGATACGACCGTAACAGTTTCTAGGGATATCGAAAATAATATCCAAGGGCAGCAATATTAAGGTCCCCTTGGGTATCATTACGCTCCTCGGGGTGGCGAGGTCGTAACCCACGGACCCCGGGGACGCTTTAAACGGATGGTGAATGTTCCCATTCAGTAATTGGTAGTATAAAGTCTTTTCTTTTTTACTCTCCATTGTGATGTCGTCGATCGATATATTATTTTTCAAAACCAACACCTTTCTTTTTATATTCCGTCTTTTTTTTTAATTTTAATATTTTTAAAAAAACAAATAATAAATATATTTTTAAATTTTTCATTTTTAACAAAATATATTTTTTATACGCGGTAAAATACTCACGCAAATTTATCGCAGTTTTTTATTCTTTAAACAAATATAATATCATCATTCGCCCATTCGAAAAAAAAACTTTCTTCAATTTCGAAACATGGCCGATGATCAACCGGGTGTTTCCCACACATCATTACCGTATACTAAAGAAGGTATACCACGCCCCACTAAATTAAAATATTATCAGAATATAGATAAATTGTACGCCAAGAAAAAGAAGAAATTATGGAGACAAAAAGGGCACAAAACTCTTAATTATGTGGCGGATAAAATAAACAAGTTAACAGATTCGAAGGGCGATGGGAGAAAAGAAGATGATCTGATAAAAAAAATGATCGACACGGATAGTAAACTATTAACGGGAATAGACGATTTAGGCGTTTTTGGAAAGAGTTCGCTCTTCGACAAAGATGGCTTTAATATTTTTGATAATGATTATAATAATAAGGGTGCGGACTCGAGAGATTCTTTAATTAATGACGAAAATGATGATGATAATGATGATGATGATACCAATATTGTCAATCATAACGATGAAAACAACAGCGAAGTGAAGGAAAATGAAAGACGCAGCAACGACGACCCTTCTCAACACTCCGCCTCGCCACCTTCGGTTTCGAACGCTGATATCAATAATACGCCAAATAATACGATGGAGGAGGGGACCGAAAGTGGTTCCTCGGCTAGCAGCAACAGCGTTTACCTCTCTCAATCTTCTTTCGTGGATAAATACTTCGATAGCGAAAAAAGATTAAGCACCTATAACAAAGATATGTTTTTAAACGTTTCCCCCATTGGCGATACGATTCACATAAGGTTACCCAAGTCCTCCTCCTCCTCCTCCTCCTCCTCTCTCCTCTTCCGAAATAGATTTGAAAAAATCCCGCTCAGCGATATTAATAAGGAACGGACTGGAATGAAGGAAGACGAGACTCCCGAAGTACCGGTAGCCTTACGACTCCCGACTTCGACGAAGAAAATGCGGGCCCGGCGGGGAGTGATCATTCCTCCGCCGAATCGCCGATAGATAGATACTGTACTCACCGACTGCATTCAGAAGTATTGAGGTAGAATTGTAAGGTAAAGTAAGTAGTAGTATCAGTGAACTGGTGGAAGGAATAAATACTTTATGTATCGGTACTCTTAATATAAGGCAGTAGTAGATAACGTTTACTGATTCCTTGAGTTATTTTATTCAGTGACATCGAGGGGTAAAAAATTCGAGGAAAACTATAGATAGTGAGACTGAACGGAAGGGACGAGGAGGAGAAAGAGAGTACTTATTACTAAGTTGAAGAAGATAAGGAAAGAAATTGTATCGAGAGTTGATTATATAGGGATATAAATTCGAGAGAAATCGAGAAAACTGAGTAAGTCTTGAAAGTATTGGCCGAAGAAAACTACTTCTGTGTCATGTCAACAGTATTGGCAGATTCCTAATTCAATATCGAAATGATGGTCGTGATCGGTTTATATGAGCTAATATTCAAATGTCAGTTTCAAAGTTGATTACGTATTCATTGACTTAAATAATTATCTGAACCGTAATAAAGGAAAGACAGCTACTCCCGCCGAAGGGTAGAAAAAAGTTTGTGGAGGAGTTTAGTATGAAAGACGAGTGAATCTGGCAGTTACGTTAATAACTAGGTGACAAAAGTAATAGTGCAGTACAAGATGCGATCGAGGATATGGAGTATATGAGAGATAAATGATCAGATGTAATTTCAAGTAAGTAGAGCGTATTGAATCGAGAGAAAGTATGTGTAATTATTATCTCACAATAGGATTTGAGTGCGTTTTATTAAGACTACGGTTTTCTTGCGTAGATGAAAACTGCTCAAGTACCAAACCACAGTATACCGTTAGGACAGATTACACAGGTAAACTCAACATAACACCGAGCTATGTACCTCTGGATTGCTACATTTCATTAAAAAGATCGTGCGTATTCCGTATTCGGAGCGCCAGGGGCAGCCGCTACATATGACCCTTCATTTCAAGTATCTTGCACAGAAATCGAAATCCCTTTTTCACATAAACAAGAGCCAGACATCGAGTGCGTAGTCGAGACGCACCCGTTTTGGCCGCTTATAAAGCGTATTATAAATCGAGTGAATCGCGGTTCGGATAAGTATACTTAATTACAACAAGACGTGTTAACCGAAACAGTAATAACTAGAGTAAAATTCTTTCTCTCTACTTCTACTCTTCTCTCTTCTGACGAAGATCTGTTCAATATCTACGCATAAGTGCTATCATCTCTCAATGCATATACTGAGAGAGGTCCTTTTATATTGAGGTATAACGAAGCGGTTATATATCTTAGTAAAACTTCGTGGACGAAATTACCGATTTTATTTAAAAAGAACAAAAAATAACGACTTGAACGAATAATAAAATTCGGCTAAAAAAATTCTTCGTACGAATGCACTAAACAGACAAACAATTGCCTACCCGAAGAGAGAAATATGTTATTAAAATCACACTAATTGCCTATTTAATATTAGAAAATTGTCAAGTTCCGATAAACTGAGTATACTAGCGCTTGGGAGACCAACGTTATATATTACGCGTAAAATATCAGCTAAGCGTACTTAAACACCGAGACGAGTGTTATGATAATTACTATTTATAATTCAATCAATTTTTCCGCACTACGACGCCCGAGCGAATAAATCAGAGTGGAGCTCTGTATTAATTAGTTAGAGGCAGGTCTTTTTCTGAGGAGAGTTGGCAGAGTTTGGTGATATATCTGAGAATAGGTTTTGTGCAAGACGTAACTGATTTAATAGTAGTTTAATAATCGTGAATAGCAGTAGTGACTAAGAGTCAGACGACGAACGACGATCGAAATAAGAAAATTGGCAAGTCGAGAAGAAGAGTGGAGTAACTACAATATAAGGTAACGGGGTCTGGGTCGTAGTTTGGCAGTTGATGTTTATGGGTTAGTAGGATTTAACGCAGGCGGGGATTGATCGGCGCTTGACTGTTATTGGGTATTTATAAGAGAGGAATCTAGACCCAAAAATCTAATGAAGAAGTGAGGAGATAATATCATTGTTCCACTTACGCATCGGAGAGGATTTACGAGTCGAGGATAGTGTTTTCGTCATATATATATATTTTAGCGGAAATCTAAAGAATATTATCTTACGGGCCCTGGCGACCTTGTTCAACGAAGAGAGATTCACAATATATTGGAAATTACGCGAGACCCATTAATATCCTTTGAGTACCTAATCTCGTCTTAGTAACAACTTTCTAACAACGGCGAAATATAATATATAAATAATATCATAAAAGCACTTCAGTGTTGCGTTTAGCAGTATCTTTCAGGAGTACGAGTACACTGATTTTCATATTTTATCGAGAGCGGACGTGGTATGGCTATATGAAGACGTATAATTAGGGTTTACGCCCGATTATGAAAAACTGACTCTCGTATTGGTGATGCAATAGGAATTTAATAAAGCGGCCACTGATAAAAGTCCCAGAGCGAAATTTTAAATAAGTCCACCTTACGCAGTTATTAATTATTCGATATCGCTCGATTCTACGATCCCAGGAACGAAGTAAACGCTCTATAAAGAAATTATAGTTATTATTATGTACTATAATATATAAATAGTTTGGTTACTCACATGTAGTTAGCGATACTAACACGTATCTGAGAGGTGAAAGAGAATACTTCATTAGGAGTACGATACGTAATATTGCGAAGAATTGGTTATTGAGAGATATAGTAAGTATCGTCATCCGCGGAACTATAACGACTCTGCACGTTATATAGTCGACACGATACATACGAATTTATGTATTAATTTCAAGAATTTATGGACCGCCTATAACTATTGATTTAATTTCACGGTAAGAATTTTTTATACGGCGTGTACTTACAAATATTAATGAATAATGATATACCAAATATAAGTAAATAGACTCTCAAGATTGATTATTATCCGAAATAGATATTAAGGGCGTACTTCAACGAACAAAGACGAAACGACAATCAGATCGAACGAAAGAGTCGCGACGTCCACAAGATGATAGATAACCCTCAAACTTATTTACCGAGCATGTATTCTCAGTATGTCCTATATAAGAACTTGAAGCGCGATAATCGTCTTTAGGCGACACGACTAGATTTATTTTTCACGTATTACGATTCTATGATAGATGGCTCTCGAGAAACTACGACCACATCTATTCTTGAAGAAGATTATAGCAGGTATGGAGTAGGAGGAGAAGAGAATTACCGAGAGATAGACTCGGGTAGACTAATGTGAATAATTACGAATAGAAATAATAAAAAATTCTTTGCAGTATTTATTTGGTATGAAAATTAAAGGGTTTTAATATTGCAACACGACGAGAACACGTGAAAAGATTTACGATGAATTCATGATAGGCCTGAATAGAATTAGATACACCTATGCGAGTATGGATTATAAAATAAAAAATAAATATTCGGGCACGTAGTTACCTTTTTGAATTTTGAAGGAGATAGAGGTATAATTTAAATCGAGCAATATAGTACCGAGAGCGGCTAGCATAGATCCGGACATTTTTTCCTATGCACACGAAAATAGATATATTGAACGTGAAATACGAGATACGACTATAACACATAAATAGATAGTATAGGCACTCAGGATCACGGAACAGGACGAGTGGAAATTAGAATAATGGAGTATGAGATAAAGATCAGAATATGAAAGTCTGAGTCTGAGAATAGCGATCATTAGTAAAGTCTATCGAGTGTCGAAAACTAAATAACCGAGCTAACTCCACTCTCCATGGGACAACGAGATATCAATGTACATTCTAGACGGTATGTGGACCCTTGGAGCCAAATAGGCTAGCTCTCTCCGTACCCTCGAGTGGCTTTAAAAAACCACTTTCTATGAGGTTCTTGATCCAGAAAGGGTTTTCACGTATGTCGAGTCACCCACCTAATTAGAGAATTTTATTATGTCAGAGAATCTCTCTTTTTCATATTTCACCCGTGACATAGCGGACACGCTATAAAACTACGCTTATAAAAAGCTATCTGCATCCTCGTTAGTATGATGAGCTCTGAATAGTTCTGCGCGGCAGAGAGACGAGTTACTGACTCAGAGCGTCAGGTAATATATTATCGTGGCTTCAATCAAGTGGTGACTAGTAATAATGGATTTGAAGCGCGCTAATGAGGGAGTCCGGTTCGCGAAAACGAATGGGAAAGAGTTCATATATCATATAAAAACAAACGCGGACTGTGAAATGACGATGGGGTCCAATCGAGTTGGCAAAAACCCCTTCACGAAATGAATTAACTAAAAACTTCTTCGGAGAAGATATTACTCACTCTAGGTATATACCCAGTCTTATAAGCACAACACCCTCGAGATTACGCCATAGTAAGAGAAGGGGTAATGAGAAATAAACACGAGCATGTCGAGCCGACGATCAAACCGGGATCGTAGCGACCGCCCAGACAGATCAACTCGGAGGATTTAAACTCTCTATCCTGGATTCGCGATTCGTCCGAGAATTCGAACAACATGGAATAGAATGCGTAAAGCCAAAATTAGGCCATGCCGGAGAAACTCGGTTTTCAAAAGTAATATCGGATAACAAAACCCTCGTGCAGGATGGTATTCGCCTTGGGGCGCGATGCTTCCCTACCTCAAGTGGTGAGCTAAACCGAGTCTATTACTTTATTCATTAATGTATCTAAGGATTAGGTCACGTTGCCAAAATCAGTGCCATGCATCCGTCGGTGAGAGTCCGGCCACACATACGTAATCGATCCTATTATATACCTATTAAACGCGTACCATAAGTTTATAACATAACTCTGAGTACACTGAGAGGGTCGAACACGAACTTATAAACTATAGAAAGTAGAATAATTACATAGAAAGACTTATAGACCATAATGACGTAAAAAATATAATCTAACGCTATGAGGTTGGAAGGACGGAGACAGATAAGATCAAAACACGAGCATAAAACTGAGACAGTAACTATCATGAGCTAAACGAGCCTGTAACTTTCTTCGATCACGTATCGACGCTCGAGTAAACGTCTACGTCATAAGCTCCATTCACCTATTATATGATTCCTCAGTCGGCAGATAATCGTCATCTCCAAGCTTCACTCGATTAATCAACCAGCCATTGTATTATTAAAGGACTGACTGTATTCACATAAATAGATTACAGTAATAATTAATTAACGTAAAATAAGTCACGTTACCGTAAATAATTAAATTATCTAGAAACTCGTATTTAAATATTTATTATAGCGACGTAGACGTTACGTTAAATAAAAGCAAAATTCTCTCTTTAAGATGAAAACTGAAAATATATAAATAAATTATAAAACGTATATACTGAACACTTTGAGATTAGTGAAATCATATGTGGAATTCGAAAAGGAGCGGTTAAGGTATAATTAACGTAACCGAGAGTCGCCGACATCATTAACAAACACAGCAGCGGCACGGCCGGAAGTCGATCCACTTCTGCCTTTATAACCACCATCCTTCCTACTAATATTATTTTTTACCGTTTCATTATTACGCACTCGAATTTGATCGGTAAAAAGGAAACGCCGTATCACATTCTCCTTTCGACAATTTAAGCATTAAAACTCGCGATTATTTCGGTGATCGTAGTGATGACGACGAAGACGGTGACGACGTCGTGGGAGAAGGCGAGGGGGGCGAGGGTTTCGAGGGAGGCGATGAAGACCACGATTTGTTCGATAGCGGTATTGGATTTCCCCTAAATCGTCGTAAGCGGCGGCGCTCAAAGTTCGAGATAGATAAGGATTGCGTTCTGAAATCCGAAAGTCGCGCGGTATTACCCGGCAGCGTTAAGGCGTCGATAAATTCCATCGCTCCGGACGATATGTTGGAGTATTTAAATTCCCTGATTACAGGTTAATTTATTAGACTTACAATAATGTGTGGAAAAATGTTTTGTAAAATAGTTAAAGTTGATAGAATAAAGACAAGGTTTAATATATAGAGATTCTTTCACGCAGCATTATGATACGTATATTATATATATGTTATATATTCTATATAGTATATTATATATATTTATATATATTTTAATATATATACGGTATCATAATTATAAGTAAAGCTTTCAAAGTAAATTCAACCTCTGTTAATAATAATAATAATAATAATTATAATAATAATAATAATAATAATAATAATAATAATAATAATAATAATAATAATAATAATAATAATAATAATAAATAATAATAATAAAATAATAAATAATCAATAATATATAATAATATAATAAATAATAATAATAATAATAATAATAATATAATAATAATAATAATATAAAATAATAGTAATAATAATAAATATAATGGGTAACTTTTACTTTATTGAAAAATCGGATAGCGAGGAGAAACTTCGAATTTTCAGATGTTAATGAAAAAAACAGATATTTTTATTCTTTTAAAAGTTAAATATTTACTTAAATATTTCTTTTGATATTTTAATTTGTAGCATAATATGATATATTATATATAACTATATATATATATATGTATATATATATATTTAAGTAATATATATATATATATTATATATATATATATATATATATATATATATATATATATATCTTATATTATATAATATTATATATATATATATTATATATATACTATATATATATATTATATATATATATATATATATATATTATATATATATAATATATATATATATATTATATATATATTATATATATATATTATTATATATATATATATATATATATATATATATATATATATATATATATATAATATATATATTTATTAATATATATATATATATTATATATAATTATATATATTATATATATATATATATATATATATATATATATATATATATATGTATGGTATCCCTAACACGATTATATTTTTAGCAGTCGTCTTCCATAAACGAAGATCGAGTAATGGTGGAACGAAGATCAATAAATAAGCTGAAGGAAAAATTTAACACTGGTTCAGAACCGATCATAGTTATCAAGTCATTTTAACAGGTCGGGAACTATGTTACATGTTTTATTGATAACACCCATCTTCTACTGGCAAAATTCTAATAATGGAGAAGAAATTATCGAAAAATGGTAGAGTGAATATCAAATAATGAAGAGAAAACTTATCACGCTATTCATAACCGATCATTGTTACCAAGGGATATTAGCAAGCTGGAAACTATGTTAAATGTTTCGCCGAGAATAGCCATCTTCCACTGGCAAAGATTTCAGGTGCCAAGATCAGCTGATAGAAGGAAAATCTACTCCTTACCACCCACCCCCCGTTCATAGTTGCCAGAAGCTCTTAGCAGCATTTAATATATGTTAAAGGTTTCACCGACGTTGCGGAACTTCTTAGCTACAGCTACCTGTAAATTAACTTAAGTTATAAACGCTTGGATCTGATAATCTCATTTCATAATAGGAAAGAACTGTTGGAATCACTAGTAGAAGTGTTACGTGTTTTAATATGGTTGTACTACCTATGAGTTAAGTGTTTTGGAGGATACTTTATATGCGTTGAAAGTATGAAATATGTTTCGATTTGTGTTTAGTGGTGCTGGTGGTTTTGTATTATTGGATGGATACTTTATATGCGTTGAAAGTATGAAATATGTTTCGATTTGTGTTTAGTGGTGAGAATATAGAGAGACTCATGGATAAGCACATAGTAAAAACAGATTCTTCTACTAAAATAAGCAGTCTATACTAGTGTTGATCGATCGAGTGCCGTATTTTTCGCACTGCAACGCACCGTACCTCACAAAATGCTGCAATTATGTGCTAAACCTCACAGGTGTATCGGTCGCACCTAATTTATACTATGTCTGACCAAAAAATTTCAAAAAAAACTTGGGATCGCTAGTGAACAAAATAATTGCAAAGAAGTTATATATATATAATATATTTTATAAATATACTATATATATATATATATACTACTATATATAATATATATATATTATATATTATATATATGTATATAATAGTATAGTATGAGTTATCTATATATATATCCTTACTTCTGCTCTAAGGTTAAGAACATACTTATATAGCTAATACTATACATTAGATCTATTAATCCACATCGGTGATACTACCTCCTCTTATCTTACGTATCTCCTACGTATATAAGTTTAATATGCCTCACCAGTCGATTCATATATATATAAGGTGAGTATAATGAACATATATATATATGAGTATATGTATATGATATAGCTATTAATATACTACCTGCCCTATATATGTATATCTGATGCTACTATACTAGTTTGATCTTTGTAGTATTATACTACATTATTTTTTTTTTTCCTACATTATTATTATTACATTTTACCTCATATAATATCCTAGGCTATCATTTATAGCTTTATACAGTATTATATAACTTAGTACGATCATTCATATATATTTTATGATATATATATAATTTATCCCGCGCATAATTTCTTTATTTATATGCCATATATTTCTCAGCGTTATATACTTGACCGTACTGTAAATATTACTATAACTCTTCTATTATAATATTATATACTATAATTACTCGAGATACACTTATCATATATCCGTGAGGCCTTGTGAGAGAGTAGAGCACGACGAGAGCTATGACGAGAGAGAGAGAGATCAGCAGAGAGAGTAGATAGAGAGAAGGTACAACAGCGTAACTCAACTACGAGAGAATTCAACGTCGGCTTCTGCTTGTGCTACAGTATTGGTCTGCGGTTACGTTCGTACGTCGGATCATCCCCAATTAGGATCTCAAATTTTGAAGAGGGTCTTGTTTGGCAGACAATCCTTTGCGAAAAGGTGGATTATAGAATTTCATGAATATATACAGTATTGGTTGGGTCAAATGTGTTTTTGTGCAGTGTTGAGTGAGAGAGAACGATCACATGGGATGCAAGTACAAATCTTTAAATACAAAAATCTCGTTATGTTGCTTCGCCCGTCGTGCTTCCCCACCTTTATCACATATATTTATAACATACTTTTCTACATATATCACACCCTGAATTCTGAATAACATTGTTACAGACTCCTCTACAAGCCTTATACTATCCAATCCTGAGGAAGAGACAGAATCGCCTTGTTCCGCATCGTATGTCTCTTCGTTGCGTGAGTAGAAGGTTGACTAAAGGGAAATGGTTGGTAGTTAGAATTGACTGCTCACTACCACTATCTTTGGTCCAGAATTGAGCTAAAAGCAGCCCTGAAAAGGAGTGATCGCCGAAAATGTTGAATCGTAGGTGGGTAACAAGGAAGTGAGAAGTCAGATTTTAGAAAAATGTTGAAGGAGAAGAGGAGAAGAAGTGATGTATGTATTTGAGAAGGCAAATTTGATTTGCTACTGGCTGTGACTTAAAAATGAAGTGAAACGGTGAAATTGAGTGGTGGGTGGTGTGGAAACGTGTATTTCTTGGTGTTTGAAAGGGAAAGAGAGGGGGGGAGAGAAGTTTGAGCAATTGGCAATTTCTGATAAGTTGCACTTGTGATATGAGCTACGGTAAATTTTGTGTGTGCGAGTTCTAGAATTTTGAAAAGGTCAAGGTATGTGTGGTTGTGACATATGATCCATTCGCAGGGTAATGGAAGAAGGTGCGATAGTGTTACCTGGATAAGTCTGAATGATGTTTTGGCCTGGGGTGAGTAGGAAGCTCAGATTTTGAATTGTTTGGGGGTGGGCTGACCTGATGTTGGATAGGTGAGGCAAAAAGAGGGGATGGGTGATAGGTACGAGGTGCATTGTGGTGTCGTGAGAACATGAGAAATTTGGTAAGGTGATTGACTTTTCGTGTAGGAAGAGAGGTATGTGTGAAAGTAAATTACTGTTCTTTAAACACAAGAGTATCCATATGTATACTAGAGTTGAGGTAGGTAGAGATTGTATCAAAGTGAAAAGTATGATTTGATTTTGTGTTGTGAAGAAGATGTTGAAGTATGTGCCTGATGTTTAAATCAATGAGGGGGTTTAGGAATTCAAGATATCCGGATCTTATGTTCTTATGTAAAAATTAAGTTGGTGGGGCTTGATGGAGAGGAATGTAAAAGTTGACGGCAAGTTGGGGTAAGAATTATAAGAGTGAAAGTTTAATGAATCAAGGTAATAATGAAAAGTTTATTAAGCAGCTCTTGCAAATATAATCATTTGATGTGCAACGAAGTTTGAAACTGAACAAATCTGATAGCAAATAAAGGAAGCGGTGTTATAGTTGCAAGGATCATGTGATGTCCTAATAGTAGAGCCAGCAGAATGTTTAATTAGTGGAGTAAAAGTGAATGAAGAGGTATGAACAACGGTTTAACAGTAAAAAAAGAGGCGTGTGTTAGAATATGTCTAAAAGTCCAAGATGAGTTTTAAAAGAAAGATGTTTGGGTAATTTTATAAGGAGAAAAAAGGAATCCAAAAGATTCATCACGTAGGAGAAAAAAGAGTAAATGAACGAGTATTGGAGGGATGTAATGGGACTTACAAGGAATAGGAGCACTTTCTGGAAAGGAAGCGCCAAAGTAAGGATGAGATAAGGGATCTTTTTTAGATAATGATAGGGAAATGGTGCTGTTCGTAACTTGTGAAATGGATGTGAGGGGAGTGGTGAAAGGGGAAAACTTCGAAATCTGCATAACGTTGTCAGCAACCGAAAAATTATAGTGAATGTGTGTGGGTTTTGATGGTGCCAAGAAGGAATAGTATTTATGGGTGAGGTCATTAGTAAGGGAGAGGTAATGGGTAGAGTGAAAGTTGAAGAATGGTAAATCTGCAGGTATAGATGAAATTATCTGTGAAATGATCAAGAAACGGAGGCGAGATGGTGATTTGATTGGATTTTGAAACTTGAATAAAAGCGTTTTATAGAGTAATGAAGTTCCAAGGGATTGGAGAGAGCGGTAATAGTCTTATATAAGGGTAAGGGAGAAAAAGGGAACTGTAGAAATATATAGAGTGAGAAAAGTTGAAGAATGATACATCTGCTGGTATAGAATGAAATTACTGGTGAAAATTATCAAGAACGGAGTGAGAATTGGAATTGATTGGATTTGGAAGTTTGGTAATAAAGCGTTTATGGAGGGTAAGAACAAGTTAATTGGAGAGGAGAGTAGTAAATTAGTACCCTTAATTAAGGTAAGGGTATAAGGGTACTGTAGAAATTATAGGAATTAGTTTATTGAGTGTTTTAGGAAGTTATGTACTGGTATTTTGTCGTAAAGGAAACTGATGGTGAAGAACAAGGTGCGTTAGAAGTGGGGATGAATGTGTGGATCATATCTTTACATTAAAAAACAAATGATTGAAGAAAATGAGAGAGAAGAAAGAACAAATTGTATGTAGGTTTTATGATTGCAAAAGCTAATGATAGTCCAACATGAGAAGGGATCCAGCAAAATGTTAGAGATATATGGTGCTGTGTGGTAGGCCTTCTATAAGGGGAATCAAAAGTATTGTATGGACGATAGTCAAGCGTGTGTAAGAATAAGTGGAGCGAAGTGATTGGTTTAATTTTAATAGCGGAGTGAGGCAGGATCTGTTATCCCCTTGGTTATTCATTGTATAATGGATGGATTTGAAAGAATTAGAAGGTGGGGTGCAGGGGATAGTGTTAGAATTAGGGTTGTGAAGTCGTTGAACCCTGCCTATATGTGCGGGATTGGTTTTGTCTGGCGAATCTGAGAGAGGATGTTGAGAGGATTGAAAGAAGATTTTGGCTTTCATTCTTGTGATTTAGAAAGTTAAAGTTAAATTAACAGTAAGGTTATGTTGTGAGGAGACAGTCCTAGGTGAAGTTATGTAGGTTGTCCGCACTGGGTAACAAGTGCTGAGTTTAAATTTTAGGAATATTGATAAAGGGAACGGATGATGCAGAGTGTAGTTAGAAAGTTGTGAATGGCAGGAAGTTGCTGGTGTTAATTAAACCCTTGTAGATGTAATTGGCCTAGTTTGAAGTGCCCTAAATCTTACAATATGGTACTTTAAATTATCCTGTGTTAAATTGTATAAGTAGATAAGACATGGTAGTGAAATAAGATTATAGATTTAAAGTACATGTGTTTCAGATGGACAATCTTAGGGCTGTTACGTGTGAGAAGATTGATAAAATGAGTAATCAACGTATTAGAGAGCTCTGAGAGCGATGAAGAAAGGTAAAATGAAGATACGTTGTGATTGTTGGTCATGTGGAAAGGGATAGATAAATTGTCGTCTTGGTTAAGAAGGCGTGTGGCTGGGAATCGACTCGGCTAGAGACTGTAAGTCTGTCAAGGGAAGAAAAACCTAAATTGCGAATCAGAAAGGAATGCCTGGAGGAGAAAAATGTGTGTTTGGCAAAGGCGAGAAGAAAGATTCGTAATAGGAATGTGGCCCACCTGGGCCAAGGAATGAACCCCACATTGACGAATACCATGGTGAGAATCCGTCCAGCCCTGAAGCTCTACGGGTGGATTTTCTGAACTGCGACGGGTTCTCACTAAAATAAAGATAAAGGGGGCAGTAGTCTGGCCCTTTCTTTCTACTTGCGTCATATTTCTTCTAGCTACTTTGTTAATGTCCGGTGCATGCGCGCCTTACCCCAAGTCTTGCGAGAGAGAATGGCGGGTGATGACTATATTAATATGTAGTAATATATATAATATATAATATATAGTATATAGTATGGATAATATTATTTTGTAGATATATATAAGTTATATATATATAAATATTATAATGTATGTTAATGAGATGGTACATACCATACATTAAAGGCTATGTAATACTGTTAAATTTTGTTATATTACATGATGATTGCTTGGTATTACCACCAACACACACACGCATAAATATATATGTATGTATAAAATATATATATATATATATTATATATTATATTATATATAATATATATAATAAGTATATAGTATATATAATATAGTATATATATATTTATATATTATATATATAGTATATAATAGTAAATAATTATATATATATAATATTAATTATATATTATATATACTTATTTATTAGTATATAGTTATAATACGTTTTACCATGTTATTTTTCATATATGAGTAGGGTATAGTCATAGTACATGATATTATAATAGTCTGCCTAATGAATATAGTTCTGATTAGCTACCTGACGCATCCCTATAATCCAACATTACATGATATTTGTCCAGTGCAGCACGATGAGTATCTTATCAACTATGAACTACTTCTACGTTATATATTATAACGTCATTATACGCATATTATTTTAATTACTAGTACATTATTATTTTATTACTATGTACTACTATCCTCGCATTTACGTATCTCATTCTAGTATATTATTATCGATATTTTACCAACACAATTTATTAGACTGCGCCCGTCTTCAATTGGTAAACCTCTCAGTCACTCCTTCCACTACTGCGAGAAACACGAGGTCTTACATTTCATATATCTTTGACTCACGACAGCTAGATAGAACGCGCGCGAGAGTACTCCGTTAGTGTCTCGGCGGAATGCGAGTGCGAAGGTTGAGGTTGACGTTCTGAATGTCCGTTAGTCACGGTTATATATGTGATGCGAGGTTTCTGTGTCGTCGTGGTAGTGCTGAGGAAACTGAAACCTCTGGACAGTGAGGGAGGGAGTGCATTATCTAATTTTGAATTTATATTTTTTGATGGCGCCTAGAGTGGAGACTGAAAAGCATTGAGCTGTTTGGCGGTTAGGTTAGGTTAGGTTAGGTTAGGTTCCGTAGGGCATATTTGAGGTGGACGTGCTTGAAGTATAGGTTTATTTTGTTTTTTAGATTAAGATTATTTTATTTAATATAAACTGCTTTAATTTACGATTTCTCTATTAAATATTAATTTTGAATTTGAAATCGTATAATATTTCATGGGCTCAAAGGGAAACTCTCCCAATGCTTCTCAAATCCTTATGTATTTATTTTTATATTAAATTATTATTTTTTTTATTAATATTAGAATTATGTAATAATCATGGACGGAATAAAGTATTTTTGATTAATTAATTAATGCTGGTGTGAGATTTTTCCCTTCTAGTTGCAGGGAGAAGCTGTAATGTTTGATGCAGGGGTTGATCAACTGAATATGAGTTACTGTAAAATTGGCAAGATGTTTTTTAAAAGATAAAAGTTTTGTTTCATTTAGTAGATGATTGATGTGTTTGGAGGGAGGTCAATCTGTTATTATGTCCTGAGTGCTTTATTATTTTATGGTTTCTAATCTTTGAATAATGGATTGTGATATTGTGGGAACCCTGATAGGTGATGAATAATTTAGAAAGGGGCTGAGGCATTATCTGCATACGGTTGTGAGGACTTCTTTATGTTGGTCAAAGTCTGTCCCAGTTAGAGTTTTCAGTGAATTTAGTTTATGTGTGACTCTTGAAGTGATATTTGTTGATGTGGGGGTGAATGTCATATGTCAAATGTCAAAGGTCAAACTTAGGATGATGGGCTGATTATATTATTAACATATGAGGGAGTATATTGTTTGACTGGGAAATTTCTGGGTGAAAGTTAGATTCTCTTTTCTATTCTGTCTGGGGTGAGTGAGGTAATTGTGGGATTATATTATATATATATATATATATATATATAATATCATATAATATATATAAATATATATTTATACAAAATGTATAATTTTGTTTTATATTTATGAAATAAAGCTATATCATTTAATACATTTAAATATATATATATATATAATATATATAATATATATATATATAATATTTATATGTGTATATAAGTTATATATATATATTAGATATATATATATTTATATATATATATATATATATATTATATTATATATATATAGTATATATTATATTATATATATATCATAATTATATATATATATTATATATATATATTATATATATATAATAGTATATATAAATATATAATATCTATAACTATATATATATATATATATTAATATATATATATATATATCAGTTATATATATATATATATACTATACGAGTCATCTTCTTATTATATTAACATTTTATTATACTTAATTTCTATATGATTTTAGACCTTAATTTATAAGTTAATATTCTACCCGAAATCTTTCAACAAAATCTACTGTCTATTCTATTTTCTCGTAATCGTTTATACATCAAACAGTCGATGTAGACCCCTCCGTCTCTCTCTCTCTCTCTCCTCTCTCTCTCTCGTCTCTCTCTCATCTTCTCTCCCTCCATTCACTCCTCAGCTCCCTTCTTTTCTCTACACTTATCAAGCCAGCCACTCTCTATCCTAAATTTGCATTTTTCCGTCCTCAGTATAGCAATCAGAGTTGACATTTTAGCTAGAATGCTTCTCGATACTTTTCAGTAAAGGGCTTCCCAAAATCTCAACAAATGAGCTTGTTTGCTTTGCAATATCGCTTAGCTTTATTCGTGTTTCTAGCTCAATAACACTCTCCATCTATCTATCTATCTACTTATCATCTATCTTCTATCATCTTCTATCTATCTATCTTATCTAACATTTATCTATCTATATCTATCTATGTATCTATCTCTATAATATCTCTTATCTATCATCTATTATCTATCTATCTATCTAAATCATCTATCTATCTGATTATCTATTTAATCTATCATATGATATGATTACCTATCTAATCTATTATCTAGTCTATTATCTATCTATCTATCTATAATCTATCTATCTATCTATCTATCTACCTACTTATCTATCTATCTATCTATGATATATACCCCTTTATCTAATCTATCTATTCTATCTATCTATCTATCTATCTATCTATCTATTCCTATCTATCTATTCTTTTTTTTTTTTTTTTTTTTTTTAGCAGTTAACCACCGCTCACGGGCAACCTCATTCAAGAGGGGGTGTTAAACTCAACAAAAGTTCAACTAACGCAAATTACGCAGATGAGCACAGACGCGGGCTTTAAGTGAGGGAGATTAATTGATAGGAAACACAGAAGATGAAGAGAATTCCAACAGAACAGAGGTGGCAGGAAAGAAGGAGCACGCACGAAAACTAGTCGTGCAGTTCGCTATAACATCACAGGGGAGAGTTCTTTTGGTGTTTATTTTGGGGTCTGTTGGTTGTCGGTCACATAAAAAAACTCATGTGCCAACACAGCACCCCTTGTCCCACGAGGGCGTTTAAAGGAGGCGGCACCCGAGTGGAAAGCTCCCTCGAGCCATGCCTGCTACGGTTACCTATCGAAAAAGAAAAGCACCAACATCGCCGCCGCAAAGATAGAGGAGTCAATTGAACTTAGGAAAGTCAGGACAGTTAAAAGCCTTTTGTCCTTTGACTAGACTCTTTCCAAAACGCGGGTGAAACCTGAACCTCCCAGATATGAAGAGCAGTACTCCATACAAGGGCGGATGAGACCCTTGTTACTGAAGTAACTGTGAAGAGGAAAAAAAAAGTCACGCAGTCTAAACAGAACTCCATGTTTCTTTGAGGGCCGCCCTAGCAACCATGTGATGTGAGGTTTCCAGCATTTTTTTGTTTATAAGGCCAAGGATGTTTTATTTGTCACAGGAGAGACGAGCGAACGTCGCAAAGAGTTGGAAGTTAAAAAGGTGTTTAGAAGAGGGAGATTTGTAGAGTGGGTTTTTAAAGAATTAAATTTCACAAGGTTGCGACGACCACCGAAATTCTATCCGATCAGCGAGAATATAATCGGAAAGATAAGACGAGAGGCAATTTCTAGAAGTAAAAGAGGAGCAGTTGAAAATGAAGTTGAAGAATGAAGGGTCGAGTCATCGCATATGAGTGAATAGAGTTAGATGTTCCAGACGAGAAGATCATTAATGAAAACCAGGAATAAATGAAAGATAAGACAGAACCCTGAGGAATACCACTATTTGACGAAAAGGAAGAAGAAAAAGTCTACGTATCACAACAGCCCGATATTGAGCGATTGAAAGAAAGCTAGACATAAGTAACCAAAGAGAAGGAGGAAATCCCAAGGAAGGGAGCTGGAGAGCAGTGACGCGTGCCATACCCGTCCAACATGCTTTGGATATTTCAGGCGCCACCACGCAAGTCTCCCGTAATTCCTGAGGGTGGAAAACGCAGAAATCTGTAGATAGGCAAGTATTCACAGTAGACCGTGAGCGCCGAAGCCGTCTGGCGATCGGAAAGAAGAGGAATGAGATTCCAAGATGGTCTAAGAAATGAGAGTTGAGAAGGGTTTCAAGAATCTTAGATAGAATACAGGTTTAGAGCTATAGGGCGATAGTTAGAAGGATCAGAGCGGCTTCCTTTTTTTCGGAATAGGTTGGACGATATGCGCGCTCCAACACTGAAAGGAAAGTCTAGTATTGAGGCATAGAGAATATAGTTGAACGAGAGGAGGGGCACACAACGGAAGCACACTCCCTCACAAAACCTCGGGGAGGAATGCCATCCGACCCACCCGTCCTAACGTTCATAGATTTCAGAGCCCATGCACCCGATCAATTGTAATCTCAGGCAAAGGCATAGGGCCTTGAAAAGAAGGAGGAGAAGAGAATGCCAGAACTCGTCCAGGTTGAAGTTAGAATGAAACAATAGGAGGCCGAAAGTTGGCTTGTCAGTTGGAGAGTTAAGCAACAGAACATCAGATCGAATAAGAGGAGGAAAAGGTAGATTTACAGAAGTTGTTGAGATGTTTTTGGCAAGAGCCCAGAAAGATTTAAGTAAGAGAAGCAAGAGGTTAGCGCACTTTTGATGAAAGCTCGCTTGCTCGTCGAAGAGTAACCCTGCAACGATTTCTAGCTGAATGAAAATTACGAGAGTGATAGGAGAAGAGATTTTTTCCACCTCCGATACGCATTGTCTCTGCCCTGAATAGCATGAGAGAATGGCTGAATCGAACCATGGATTATGAGAGGAGAATGATTAGCGAAGAAAAGGAAAAACCTGCTCATCGCCTATCAAACGATACAGCTCCCACCTTGTTCGGCTAGAAGCCCGAATCGTCAACCGAGAGGAAAAGCAGTCACTTCCAGATTATAGTTACGTAGAAGAGCGAAAAAGCCCCACATCGGCCAAGATCAAATAGTGCCCAAAAGAAACGCAACAGGGGCAGAAATGGAGCCTGTTGGAGAGAATATAAAATTAAGAGATATAAGGTTGGTCAGATTTACTCAATCTATTCTCTCTCCTCTCCATCTCTTCTCCTCTCTTCTCTCTCTCTCATC
>JABUQX010020810.1:0-5000 GCA_015478945.1 Trachelipus rathkii
AACAGAGAGAGATAAACTGTGTAGTAGTGAGTTTCTCAGATTCTGTTTCTTTTCTATGACCTTCAAGTAGTCTGCTCAACTTATAATAAAATTACACGTGGAAACTCTATCGAACATGATCTGTGACAACCTGACTTGGGAGACCAGAATAATTTTGGCAAGAGATTGAGACATGTAGTTAATACGCAAGATTCGCATATTAATAGAGGGAATCAACAATCAACACGAAATTTTTTTGACTAAGAATAGATACTCCCTGTGGGAATACGATAATGGCTAGCAACTGAAAGAGAGGTGTCTATTGGTTCAGAAGAGTCAATGGCAGATAATAGTGATAAGGATATAAAATTATTAGACTAAGTGATGGTACAATAAATCGAGAAACTAAAAATAACACAGTCCTTTTGAATATGACTCCTGCCGTGAGTGGTGGTGATATATATAATAATATATTATAGTATATATAATACTATATATATATTATTTTATATATATATATATATATATTATATATATATAATATTTATACACGTAACTATATATATATATATATATATATATATATATATAAATATATATATATATATTATTATATATATATAAATTTATATATATTAATATATATATATATATTTATATTATATTATATATAATATATATTATATATATATATTATATAATATATATATATTATATTATATAATAATATAATTATCAGTATGGCGAATCAAGGCAACTTTGGTGTCGAATCCGGTATCCGAATCCGTGTGTGTGGAATGTTCGAATCCGACAACGACTCCCAGCACCTTCGGGAATCGAATCCGAATCCGTGTGTAAAAATGTTCCCGGATTCGAATCCGAATCCATGTAAAAAGCTTGAATAATGAATCCCGAATCCGAATCCCGGATTCGAATCCTTCCGATGATTTTTTACAAAATTAAATACAACCAACCAAAATATAACTTATTTCTTTTCAAATATTTATGGGATATAAAAATAAAATTGTTTTTCATTTTTAATTTTTTTTTACTGCCTGATATACATATTTATTTCCATGTTAAATAATTTCTATTAATATTACTAATATATCCTTTAATATATATATATATATATATATATATATATATTTATTATATATATATTATATATATATTATATATATATATATATATTATATATATATATATATTAAATATATATATATATATTATAATATATATATATATATATATATATATTTATTATATGTAAATACGGGTTTTAGCATTTTACCATCATTTACGTTTTTTAGTGAGTAAACTATTTTAATCTAATTTCAACTTTCGTTTTTCTCTATCTGTCTGTTTTTGTCTGTTGTTTTGTTGTTGTGGTTGTGTGTGCGTGTGTGATGGCAGCTTTGCACAGACGCGGGCTTTCTATCGACTTTATGCAACATCCGCGGCTTACTCCGTAACTCTGCATCCGTGAATACCACTCTCTAATTTCTAGACCTAACCTTTTTGCTCTTGTCTGAGACCACAGATATCTAAGAATTCATCCTCTAACTCGTTAATGTATTTAACTACAACTTATTTCATAATTTCCGTCTAAAGGCGTTGAGTATGTGCCATGTTTAACATAACACTCCTGTAACACGTCCTAAGAATCTCGAATCTCTAAGCTTCGATGTTCTGTGGCTTAATCTTTCTTCCTTCTACTAATATCTTGTGCTTCTGCTACTGTTCTCTAACAGAAAACAGATTTTCACGCTTTTTTGGAATATCTTACTACTTTCTCAACGAGACTGTTATATCTTCTCATCCAAATACTTGAAAGGTCCCTCTATCTAGGGATTTTCAATGTACCACAATCACTGAATGGTTTTGGCCCTTCTCATCTATTTAGGTGGGAGGAGGCCGAATCATTTAGCATCTCACCGATCTGGAGCAACTAATTAAGAACCCACACACATTCCGGATCGTCCAACCAATTCTTGAACACAACTTGACCTATGTTTCACACTAGTCCTTCTCTCTATAAATACACGACCTTCGCTCCTATTGGTAAATCTGACAACAACCTTATATCTCTTAAAATTTTAATCCTTCTCTCTCCAACAGCTCCATCCTGCCCTCCGCGTTTTTTCTGGCACTTTGATCGGGCCGTTGCTTCTACGCTAACTACGCTAAGCTATAATTGGAATGAAACTGCTTTGTCTCTGGTGACGTTTCGACTTCTGCCGATAAGGTGGGCGCTGGTAATCCTGGTATACCTCGTTGATGGATGAGCAGGTTCATTCCTTCTTCGACTAAATCTTTCTCTCTCTCATAATCCATGGTTTCGATCGTGCTGGTTCTCTGGCCATTCAAGGCTAGAGACAGCGCGTATCGGGAGGGGAAAAATTCTCGTTCTTCTATCACTCTTGCTACTTTTCATCAGCTAGAAATAGTTGGCAGGGATACTCTTCACGAGCAAAGCGGGCCTTTCATCAATCGAAAGTAGCGCTAACCTCCTTGGTTCCTCTACAAATCTTCTGGCCTCTTGCCAAAAACATCTCCAACAATTTCTGAAATCTGTCTTTCCTCCTCTTATTTGATTGATGGTTCTGTGCTAATTCTCCAACTGAAAAGGCAATCTCTTCGGCCTCCTTTTATTTTCCTCTAACTCAACCCTTGGACGATTCTGGCATTCCTCATCACTCCTCTTTCCTCTCAGGTGTCCTATGCCTTTGCCTGTGATTACATTTGATCGGGTGCATGGGCTCCTGAACACTACGAACGTTAGGAAGGCGGTGGCCCTGATGGCATTCTCCCCGAGTTTTGAGGGAGTGTGGTTCCGTGCTCTCCCGCCCCTCGTTCAACTATATTCTCTATGTCTCAATACTAACACTTTCCCTCAGTGTTGGAAGCACGCACTTGTCCAACCTATTCCGAAAAAAGGAAGCTGCTCTGATCCCTCCAACTATCGCCCTATAGCTCTTACTTGTATTCTATCTAAGATCTTGAGAACTCTTCCACTCTCATTCTTAGATCATTTGGATTCTCCTCACTCTTTCCGATCGCCAGTAAACGGCTTTCGGGCTCGAGTCATTGGCGAGAATTCTTTCCTATCTTAATGCTTTATGGTTTTCCGCTCTTAGGATACGGGGAGACTTGCGTGGTGGGCTTGACACATTTCCAAAGCTTTTGACCGGGTAAGGCACGCGGTCACTGCTCTCCAAGCCCCCTCCTTTGGGTTTCTCCTTCTCTTTGCTTACTGATGTCTGTTTCTTTCAAATCGCTCAATTTCGGCTGTTCTGATGGGGCGAATTCTTCTTCTTTTCTGTCAATTAGTGGTGTTCCTCAGGGTTCTGTCTTATCTCCTACTGTTATTCCTGCCTTTCCATTAATGTCTTCTCACCTGCACAATCTACTAATCTTTATTCACTCATATGCCGATGACTCGACCTTTCATTCTTCAACTCATTTCAATTCTGCTCCTTCTTTTACTTCTAGAATTGCCTCTCGTCTTAATCTTTCCGATTCTATTCTCGCTGATCTGGATAGAATTTCGGTGGGGTCGTCTGAACCTTGTGAAATCAATTCTTTAAAAAACAACTTCTACAAATCTCCTCTCTAAGACACCTCTACTTTCCTATCTCTTTCGACTGGTTCTCTCGTTCTCCTGTTGACACTATAAACATCCTTGGCCTTTACATAAAAAAAAAATGTCTTGGAAACCTCACATCACAACGGTGCTAGGGTGGCTCAAAGAAACTGGAGTTCCGTTTCACTGCGCGAGACTTTTTTTCCTCTTCCCAGTTGCTCCAGCTATACAAGGGCCTCATTCGCCTTGTATGGAGTACTGCTCTCATATCTGGGGGGGCTCTGGTTTCACCCGTGCTATTGGATAGGGTCGAGTCAAGGCCAAAAGGGGCTTATAAACTGTTCTGTACTTTCCAGTTCACTTGACCTCTTTCTTTGCGGCGCGATGTTGGTGCTGTTATCTCTTTTCTATAGGTACCCGGCAGCGGCAGTCGCTCGAGGGAGCTTAATCACTCGTGTACCTCCCACCTTCTACGTTGCCCTCGTATCACTAGGGGTGCTGTGTCTTGCACATTGAGTTTTTTGTGTTGATGTAGGGAACTCCAGGCTAGTTCGCTGCCGGTGCTTCCTTCTTTCCTGCAACTTGTTCTGTGAATTCTCTTCCATCTTCTGTGTTTTCCTGCTGAATTTAATCTCCCCCACTTCAAAGCTGTGGTCTGGTGCTCATCTGCAGTAATTTGCCCTTTAGTTGTTGATTTGTTGGCGTGCAAACACCCCCTCCTTGAATAAGGCTCTGCCCGTGAGTGGTGGTGACAACTGTAAATATATACTAATATATATTATATATATATATATTATATATTATATATTATATATATATAATATATATATATTATATAATATATATATATATATATATATTATATATATATATATAAAAGAGATTGGTAAACAAGGTGGTTTTGGGGTGTCGAGAGAAAATGAGAATGGTGGGAAGGTGATTGACTTCTGTGAGAGAGAGGTATGTTGTGTAAGTAATAACTTTCTTAAACACGAAAGTATCGCATCAAGTAACCTAAGAGTTGGCGTAGGTAGAGATGGTTCCGAGTGAAAGTATGATTGAATTTTAGTGTTGTGAAGGAGATGCTGAAGTATCTTTGGATGCTTAACATCTGTGAGAAAGATTAGGCAATTGGGATTATCGGATCATTAGCTTGTTTCTGAAAATTTAAGTTAGTGGGGGCTTGAATGGAGAGGAAGGTAATACGGAAAGAAGTGGGTAGAATTTAGAGTGAGAAGTTAAGTGAACAAGGTAATGAAGGATAAGTATCTAAGACACTAGCAAGTAAATACAGTTGAATGTGAACCAAAGTGGAACTGAAACAAATCTGGGGAGCAAAGACAGGAAGCATAGTTGTTAGCAAGTGCAAAGGACAGTATGTGAAGTGCTTAGTAGGGAAGTATAGAATGTTACAGTGAGTGGTGATAAATGAAGA
>JABUQX010020810.1:10000-17500 GCA_015478945.1 Trachelipus rathkii
TTTACAAAAAAATTTAGCATAACCGTAACCTAAACCAGCATAATACCTAGTGTAAAGACTACCAATGTAAAGTTTTACTCTCTGTCAAAGCTTAAACTATGAACTCTACATACCTTTAACAACACACACACACACACACACAACACACACATCACACATACACACACACAATCACACACACCCCACACAAACACACACACACCAGACGAATAAACAGCCATCATCATCAATGTAGTCAATAATTCGAACATACGAGAAGTAAAACAAGTTTTCGTATTTTATAACATAATTTTCAATGAAAAGAGCAGTTATAAATACATAAAAACATATAATACATAAAAATATAAGTTTATTTAAATATATTAATTCAGCTGAATGGTTGTGGTACAGTTGCGGTCGCTCTATTATCTCTCTAAGAGATTCAACATCCTTTGAAAGGATGTAAGTAAAAATGCCTTCAGCAACACTAACCATTTTTCGGCGTATGACGATTCAACAGCACTCATTTTCTCATACAAGAGAGAAGTAATTATCCAAACTGATAGTTATTAACGCACTCTTGTATACTGTATTACGGGAAACCACGTGTTTCGGTGTAAATATCATAGATTAACACCATGTGCTATATTTATTAATCTCAAGTATGTCAACACAACGTTAAGGGCGGATGTTAATGTCGGTTTTTATTAAGCAATGCGTATATTTATCAGCCTGTTCGAACTGTGAAACCTATACACGTACGCATGAAGGTCATCACAATCGATGGTTTCCAATAAGTGTGCGTAACTCAATGGTATTTAATACCGGTACATGATGAGAAGCAGCGTCTATTCTATATTACTCTCATACGTCCACTCTGATAGATATTTCACTATGCGTCGATCCATCGGATAACACACACACTTATCATCTAGCCATGCAGCTGCGATATCGATAATCTTAATGAATCCATCAGCACAAACGAATAAAGGTCTATTATTTCCTCTGGCAGAATACGAGCAATGTATCGGTATCCATCGGTTGACGATTAAATATAAATGACAAATCGTTGGGAATAACGAAACTCCTCGTGAAGATATCAACAACAGGTGTAGAGATGCGAGGAGATGTCATCGTACCAGTACAGCGAAAAAATGTCTTACTGACGGAAATCGTATGCGTAAACAACCCTTATAGGTAATGAGATTCTTTCTTTCAACCAATCAGAGAAAGTAAACAAGAATACAATGCACGAACGAACCATATCAGTTCAAAAGGGTATATATTCTCGTTAGACTACAACAACAACAACAACAACAACAACAACAACAACAACAACAACAACAACAACAACAACAACAACAACAACAACAACAATAATAGTACAAAAAATAAGTTCTTTATATCCAACCAATGAATAATCATGCTAACGTAACTGTTTTCACATTATAAGCTAACATAGCATCTACAGACTAAGAATATATGTACAATAAAAAATCTAACACACCTTGGCGCTAGACTAAACAAACTAACAATTAACAAAGTTCCATACTTAAGAGCAGTAAAAGTACCTAGCGAGGCATACAAAACGTAACCTATTCACAACTTTTTCAAAGCATATTCTATAACATATCAATGTTATTTTACATTAACAACTGATTTACGTGGCATTTAGAGTATCATTTCGCATAACATAAAAATAGGTTCTTTATATACTAACCATCGAATACATGCTAACATAACAATTTTTCACATTAATAATGCTAACATAGCATCATATGACTAAGAAAATAATGTACACACGAAAACTAACACAACTTAAGCCAGAATAAGTTGTTAATCATTAACAAAGCTCACACTTAACACCTCGTAACAGTAACTAACATTGCATACAAAACGTAACCTATTCACACTTTCCAAGCATATCTCTAACATATAGTTAATTTTACATTGACATAGAAATATTTAAAGGAGTTATCATAATCTGTATAATTATCATACAACCAACGAATAATTGTATAAACATAAAACTTATTATCCAAAACATAACAAAAAAATAACAAATTTTTTTAATATACTAACCATCGAATATGTGCTTAAACCAGCAAAGCTTTAGCATCAATAAAGCTAACATATCATACACCGCAAACTAAGAATTAATGTACAAAGGCAAACTTAACATACCTCGCGTATGAATAATCAGCAACATCCTGAAAATTCCCTACTTATCAACGGTAGTAGCTAATAGGTTACAATCCTCGATTAATGTTCCCATTTTCTCGCATATCAGCAACAGGAAAGCCGCATCATCTAACAAACCTTAACAAAGTGACCAATCTATCAAAGATACACCATCTGGAACTATGAATTAACACTATCTCAAAGGGTCACTCGTTTTGAGTATAACATCAATTGACCTATGATACAACATCGTCATTAGCAATAATTCTATGGGCCAAACCTAAACATTACCTCAACAAAAAACTTTAACCCAGGCTCACTTTCTAACACATTATCGTCATGTTAACACAGTAATATTTACTAAAACTCATCATTATTCTAACAGATTAGGTTATTTCACATTGTCATAGTAATGTTTAACATAACGTACCTACACTACGAATAAACAGTTTTCATTAATCACGAGTATTAAAAGCAACACATAACCTTCCGAGAGAAAACCCAGGGGATGCGCCCTTGTAACACCTAACGCTTTCAGGAGGTAACATGAATATTTTTATCCTTACCCTATTTTAGACCCCACCCCACTTTCACGAAAATATCAATTCAAAACTGTTAGATTTGGCAACAGCGCATCATACTTTGGAGTCACCTCAGAGGATGTCGACAGACCCATGCTCAGGTACCTGAAGGGGGGTGTAAGAGGGTAAGGGCTCATCCCAAACCTTTACCTTACCGTTACAACCCCCTTCAGGGTACCTGCTGAGATGGTCTTCGTACTCCTCTGGGGTGAGCTCCAGTAGTGCTTACAGGGCTCGTTGCTATCAATCGCCTCCTGTAGATGCGCTGTTCAAAATCTACCAGTTTGCATTGATAATTTTCTGAAAGGGAGGTGGGGTCTTAATAGGGTTAAGGATAAATATTTCATGTTACCCTCTGAAAGCGTTAGGTGTTACAAGGGCGCATCCCCTGGGTTTTTCTCAGAAGGTTTTATTGTGCTTTAGATACACTCTTGATTAGACAACTGTTTATTCGTTAAGTTAGGTACGTTATGTTAAATACTATGACAGGGTGAAATCAACACTGATTTGTTAGAGAAATGATGAGTTTTTGTAAGATATTACTGTGTTAACTGACGATAATGTGTTAGAAATGTGAGCCTGGGTAAGTTTTTGTTGGGTAATGTTAGGTTTGCCCTAGAATTTTGCTAATGTCTAATGTTTATTTAGGTCCCAATTGATGTTATACTCCAACAACGAGTGGACACTTTGATGAAGATGTTGTTAATTCATAGTTCCAGATGTGGTATCTTTGATAGATTGATCACTTTGTTAGGGGATTTGTTAGATGATGCGGCTTTACCTGTTGCCTGATATGCGAGAAAATGGAACCTATCGAGGTATTGTATGCACCTATTAGCTTACTTACCTTTGATAAGTTATGGAATTTTCAGGATGTACTGATTATCATACGCGGAGGTTGTTAAGTTTGCCTTTGTACATTATATTCTTTATTGCGGTTATGATATGTTAACTTATGATTGCTAAAGCTTTGTCTGGTAAGCATATACTTCCGATGGTTCGTATTTAAAGAACGTTATTTTTGTGTTATGTTTGATTAAAACTTTATGTTATGTTTGCAAATATTCGTTGGTCTGTATGATAATTGGACAAGATTATGATAAATCCTTGGTTAAGAATATTACTATGCAATGTAAAATCGTTAATATGTTAGAGATATGCTTGGAAAAAGTGTGAATAGGTTACGTTTTGTATGCAATGTTAGTTACTTTACAGGTGTTAAGTGTGGAGCTTTGTTAATGTTTTAACACTTTAATTCTTGCTTAGTTGTGTTAATCTTGTCGTTTGTACATTATTTTCTTAGTTTATATGATGCTATGTTGGCTTTATTAATAAGTAAATATTAATGTAGCATATTTCGATGGTTTAGTATATAAAGAACTCATTTTGCGCTATGTTTATCCGAAATGATACTCTAAATGCTACGTAAATCAGTTGTTAATGTAAAATTAACATTGATATGTTAGAGATATGCTTGAAAAAATGTGAATAGGTTACGTTTTGTATGCTGTGTTAGGTACTTTACTGCTGTCAAGTATGGAACTTTGTTAATGTTAGTTGTTTATTCTAGCGTAAGGTGTGTTGATTTTGTTATTGTACATTATATTCTAGTTCTGGTAATGCTAGTATGCTTATTAATGTGAAAACATGTCTCGTTAGCATATATTCATGTTGGTATACTAAAAGAACTTCATTTTTGTACTATGTTATTCGTTGTTGTGTTGTTGTTGTGTTGTTGTGTTTGTCGTTGCTGTTGTTGTTGTTGCTGTGTTTAGTTGTTGTTGTTGTTGGTTGTTGTCGCTGTTGTTGTTGTTAACGAGAATATATACCTTTTGAACTGATTGGTTAGTTTCGTGCGCTTTGTATTCTGTTTACTTTCTTCTGATTGGTTGAAAGAAGAATCTCATTACCTATAAGCGGTTGTTTACGCATACGATTTCCTCCAGTAGTTTTTCCCTGTACTGGTACGATGACATCTCCCCACAATTCCTACCCGTGCTTGATATCTTCACGAGAGCTCGTTATTCCAACGATGTGTCATTTCATATTTTAATGTCAACGATGGATACCGATACCTTGCTTGTATTCCTGCAGAGGTTCAAATAATAGACCTTTATTCGTTTGTGCGTGATGGATCATTAAGATTATCGATATCGCAGCTGCATGGCTGAGGATAAGTGTGTGTTATCCGATGCATCGAGGCGTAGTAAATATCTATCAGAGGTGACCGTGTGAGAGGTAATAATAGAATAGACGCTGCGTTCTCATCATGTGACGGTATTAAAACCATTGATGTACGCAACTATTGGAAACCCATCGATTGTGTGACCTTCATGCGTACGTGTATGGGTTTCACCGTGTATAGTTTTCACAGTTCGAACATCTGAAAATATTACAGCATTGCTTAAAACAAAAAACGAATTAACATCGCATCTTAACGGATGTTGACATACTTGAGGACTAAATACATATAGCACATGGTGTAATCTATGATATTTACACCGAACATATGTTTCCCGTATAAATACAGGTATACAGGAGTGGGTTAATACTATCAGTTTGGATAAGTTTACTTTGTTTCTCAATTAAGAAACTGACTTCTGTTGAAAATCCCGTTCCCCCCCCCCAAAAAAAATTAAAAAAAAAAAAAAAAAAAATGGGGTTTTTTTTTTTTAAGTTTGGGTGTTGCCGAAGGAATTTACACTTAAATGCTCTCAAGGGGGGTTGAACCCTTGGAGAGTATATATAGAACGCCGTACCACTTGAATCCTATGTTCGCTGATCAGATGACCATATTATAAACTTAATTATAAACTTATATTATTATGTATTAAGATGTTTTGATGCCAATATAAGACACTCAAGTCAATGAAAATTATTTATAAATACGAAACTTGTTTTACTTTCCTCTTATGTTCGCTTTATTGACTACATTGATGATGATGGCTGTTTATTTCTTCTGGTTGGTGTGTGTTGTGTGTGTGTGTGTGTGTGTGTGTGTGTGTGTGTGTGTGTGTGTGTTAAGTATGTATGTTCATATTTAGCTTTCAGAGAGTAAACTTTACTTTGTTTGTCTTTACACCTTAGGTATTATGCTGGTTAGGGTACGGTTATGCTAAATTTTTTTGTAACTATTACTATGTTGAGATATGTTTGCATAACGTAATGCAAAGGATTGTTTTTGTGAGTTTCTTGTTAGTTACTCTTACTGTGATAAGTTTGGACTTTGTTGATGTTAGCAGGTTATTCTTACTTAAGATGTGTCAGGTTTGTCGTTGTATATTATATTCTTAGTTCTGGTAATGTTATGTTGACTTTATTAATATGAAAACTTTGTTACGTAGCATACTTTCGCTCGTCTGTATGATAATTAAAAGGTAATGTAAATTTTTGTTAATATATTACCATCTAGAAGTAAAATTAACATTGCTATGTAAGAACATGCTCGACAAAGTGTGAATAAGTTCCGTTTTTGAATTTACTGTTATTTACTTTATCTGTTTTGTTAAGTGTGGGAAAATTTGTTAAGTTAAACAATTATTCCGTTTAAGATGTGTTAGGAATTGTCGTTGTGGGTTATATGTAAACTTTGTTACGTCAACATATATTGACTGATCAGTGTATAAAGAATTTGATTTTATGTTATGTTATCCAAAATATACTCGAAATGTACTTGAATCAATAGATCAATAGATCAATAGTTCAAGGATGGACAGGAGGTTGGATGGTTGTGGTTTGATTTACTGATTTACTGCTTTAGGGTATGTAAAAACGTAAATTTGGAAGTTATAAACATAAAAAGAATAAGAAATTTTATTTATTTATTTATTTATTTTTTTTTTCTTGATGGTTCTGAAACCATTATTTTCGAAATCTACAGACCCAATAACATATATAAAGACACCAGTATTGTATCATTACACAAATATTTAATAACTCGGCATCGCACCGGAGCCAGCACCGGTGCAGCTGTCAACACCTACTCCTCTGAGTCAGATTCCTTCTCCATTCTTTCCTTTCTTTATTCATTTTCATCCTTTTCATTCCTCCTTCGACTCTGTTTTGCACTCCTGTGCTCTTTTTCAGTCGAGCCCCCTAATGGGGGCTAGACACCCCTTACGGATTATACACCATCTATCGAGTTTCTACCACCTCAATAACCCATATAAGGACACCACCATTGTTGTTATATCGACTGTTTATTAATACTCGGCACGGCAGTGGCCTCCCCGGTGCCAGAGCCAACTCCTCTCAGTTCCCATCACAAGTCTTTCTAGAAAGTCACTCTGAATCCTCTCACCAAATTTCATCCAATCTACGAACACTTCGATTTTTAAAGGGGGGGGGGTTGGGGTCCCCCTTCGGGGGACCCATGAGGATGTAACTTCGTATACACTGAGGTTACCTCCCCATCTAACACCACTCCAAATTTTATCAACGTATACGATAACTCTTAACTACTGACTACCCACTACTACTACTGACTACCACTACTAACACTACTATCACTAACTACTACTATACTAGTACTGACTACTACTACTATACTACATAACTATAATAATAATAATAATAATAATATAAGTATAATAATAATATAATATGATAATAATAATATTATAAGAAGAAAAAAACTTCAGAGGCGTGAACGACGGAATGGTGCAGGCACTCGCGGCGCACGTGCGGTGCGGTGCGAGACAGTGCGGTGCTGAAGGAACACGCTGAAGGAGACGCAGAAGGGTTTAAAAAAACAACTCAG
>JABUQX010020810.1:32500-37500 GCA_015478945.1 Trachelipus rathkii
GAAACAGACACTTTAACTATAACATGATGGACTATTTTTTTAACAGAGTAGAAAATCTTCCATATATGCTGTTAGAAAACCTTCTAGAAATAAGGATAGGTGTACGATTATATATAAGTGATGTAGTTAGTTATATTTATTCATTCATTAACTTACTCTCACAGTGTAAAGATAGTGCCTGATAGAAGCTCCGTTAATAATGTATAACGATAGGGTATTCGTTGGAACAAAATTACAAAGAGGGTATGGACTGGGTGGATTTTTCTCTAAATTATGGAGAAGTGCAATGCCTCTATTTAGAAGAGGAGGTGAATATATAGGTAAAAAAGCTATACGAACAGGGATGCATACGTTACAGGATATAGCAGCAGGAGCTAACCCTCGCGAGTCCCTAAAAAGGCGAATTACAGATGTTTCAGATGAGATGTTGGATGATGTTAAGCGTAAAATAAGACGTAAAATGTCAAACGTATGAAAATATGCGTTAAGAAAAAGGTTAAGACTAAAAGACCTCAAAAGAAAAAATGCAATGATGTATTTGCTATTTAATTACTAATTGGCATCTTTTACATAAACATCATCATCATACTGTGACCGAATATAAGAAAAGCTAAACCACCGAACCGCTCATTATACGGTCAGCACCCTCACATACAAGATGCATTTCCTTCATCCTTCTAGTCCAGACTGCTGCAAGAGTGAACTGGATCTCTTCTCGATGAACCCCACCCAGATTAGTGTAACTGAAACCAATTTCATCAGCATCAACCCCATACATTCAATTACCAACACCGATGTCCCTCTCGAGTTCAATATACCAGGTACTTCGGATCAGTATTTAGATCCATCCAACGTGTTTTTATATCTGAAGACGAAACTGACGAAACCCGATGGTACAGACCTTCCATCATCTGACGATCACATAGTATACACAGAATCCAATTTCCTGTATACCTGTTTTAATCAGATTGAAGTGTATCTCAATGAAACTTCATTAGGTGCATCAGCTGCAAATTATCCTTATAGAAGTTATATAGAACATTTATTAAATTATTCCGACGATGCTAAACAGTCTCATCTCCAGTCTTGCGGTTTTTATAGTTTCAAAGATGAGGCTGCACATATAGATAAAGCTGGTAAAACCACAAGGAACACATATGAATTTTACGGACGTTTAAACGGTGACATCTTCTCTCAAGAAAGACTTATTCTACCAGCTGTAGATACTAGAATTCGATTAACCCGTTCAAATCCTAAATTCGCTCTTAAAATAAAAAGTAAACCTGCTGCAACGGCTGTATGTCCTGAACCTGTTTACAAGTTGTTAGAAGCCTATCTCTATGTTAGAAAAGTGAAATTACTACCTCAGAGACATTTGGAAATCGAAAAATCTCTCTTGAACACTACAGCGAAGTATCCTATTAAACGAGTGGAAACAAAGTTGTTTAACTTTACACAGGGATTATCGAGTATCAATATCCCCAACATTGTGAATGGTAATCTGCCTCAGAAAGTAATAATAGGTATTGTTGAACATGAAGCATACTCAGGGAATTATAAAAAATCAGCCTATAAATTCACCCCTTTTGGACTTAGAGGTATCAGTCTACATGTAAACGGTCAACCTTACGGTCGGGACTATGAAATGTTATACAATGGATCGCAATCTCTATGTTCACGACCTTTTTACGATCTAATAGCTAACACTGTTTCATGCAATGACAGCGGGACAGGGATAGATCTTGAAGAATACGCTAAGAATAGTAATTTATATGCTTACGATCTCACCGCTGACCTTTCAGCTTGTAACGCTAATCATTTAAACATTTTAAGAAAGGGTACATTAGGGTTAAGTCTCTCCTTTAGTGGTAGTCTACAATCACCAATCACTGTCCTGGTTTATCTGGAACATCCTCAGCTCATTGAAATTGACAGAGTACGCAACGTTATTTTGAATTATTAAAGATGAATGAAGAAGAAATAAAAACTGTGTTTAAAAACGAACCTCGATTTATAGGAGTCTTCGCTATTAACGAAGTAGGATCTGTAAAACTAGAGAAGGATACCGGTTTCGTGTTCAACACTTCACATCGCCATTACAACAGGAGGACACTGGATTTCTGTTTATAGGGATAAAAATGGCATTGTTCATCTGATTGATTCTTTGGATTTAAAATTTATATTGAATAATCAATATATCCTTTCATTTTTTAAATATAATAATGTAAATTATATAAAAACTATGTCTTACCCTGTTCAACCATCATACTCTAATTTATGTGGAGTTTATTGTATTTATTTCATTATATGTTTTTTAAAAAATATGTGTTTTAATGAATTTGTAAATATATTTGATGCTAAAAATTTGTATGTAAATGACTATATAGTTTCTAATTATGTAATAAATGCATTAAAATGAAATAACTTGATTTTACTACCCTTTAAACTTATATATATATATATATATATATATATATATATATATATATATATATATATATATATATATATATATATATATATATATATATATATATATATATATATAAATGAATATTATTTGTATAGATATATATCCAGAGTTTAAATTGTGACACATGAAATTTCACATTGTATATAAAGCTGAAAAGATAAAGTTTTCAGGAAAATTCATGTTTATGACGTCACGTATTTTTAAAGGTTGCTGGTTACAAACCTGTGAATATGATATTCAGTTGAGAACCAACCATCGTAACCATAGCTGTGTTTTGTAATACATTTAAAAAGGTATAGCTATGGGACTTATAACATATATTCAAAGGTGCTGGTTTATTTTAAAAACCTGGTATACATGTGTCAATTATAATTCAGATTTTTCGACTAGACATCCTTACACTCCACGTGATCCATCAAAAATCCGCATTGTATATGCATCTGATGATGTCTATGGTTACAGAGTAAGAGCATCAGCTGCTAAGAAAGAGGGGCACGAGATTACATACTTCGATATAACATTAAAGTATAATAATATGATACCTATATTGGATGGACATATAGAGAAAATTAAGGAAACAAGCAATGTGTTTAAAACATTTATAGTCAATGTGGAACGATTTAAAATGAAGATACCATTCCCTATTCATCTAAAAATTTCTTCCAAGATACGTGCTTTAACCGATCAAGATCTTGATGAATATTCAAAGAAGAGGATAATAAATTATATAATAACAACTATAAGAAATGAGATATCTGGAAAATTTCTTACATTTCCATATGGGGACCATCAGGATGTGGTTGAGGTGAAAGTTTTATTTTACACATAAACGCATTTGTAAATTTTAATAATATAATAATTAATAAAAAATTTTTTCATCAAAATAAAAAATATTTTTTATATCCTCTCTCTCTCTCTCTCTTCTCTCTATATATATATATATATATATATATATATATATATATATATATATATATATATATGTTATATACATATATATGTATATATACATAGTTATATATTTATATGTAAAGTCTTTATTGGTATATATATATATATATATATATATATATATATATATATATTCCAAAGTTTAATGAAGTTATTTTTTCCACCAGAATGTGTGTTTCGGATAGGACTTGAAACAGTAAAACCCTACAGTAAGACAATAAAGCAGTAAAGACAAAGCGCATATCCAGGGTGAAGGGAGGGGCCCTCTGGGGCTATTTGCGCTACTATTGAGTTATAGCTTTAAGGTCGAAAAAACATGTTTTTTATTACAAAAATTTAACAGTGAACAAGGGTTTTGTATAAATAAAAATTAAGAAAGTTTAAGTATAAAATAAAATAACTGTTTCATAGTACAGAAAACGAATTACTTGAAAAGAAAATACAAAGTAATGTAAACACTTTTATTAACGTTACAACTAAGAAATATATTTAGCGTTCGCGCAGTAATATTGCGCCTGCGGGCGCTCGCGTCGTTTCCGGGCCGGGGCGCGCCTGCGGGCGCGGGGCAACCTCGCGTTCGGTCTTGCCAACCCTGCGATCGTTTAGAGAGTTGAAACCGTGATTCAGCATAATGCATCTTCCTCACCGCTTTTTCTTCTTTTTTTTCAGTAGAAACCCCTGAAGAGGGGTTCTCAGACTCATTTGAGAGTTTTGGAAACCTCAAAAATGAGATCTATGTTATTAAAAACATATATAAGTACACTAATATCAAGATGTTAAGTACATTTTTACTAATTCGGCACCGCACCGGTTCCACACCGGTGTCGGTACCTACACATACAATCACTCATTTGATCCGCCATGCGAGACCTTCTTCTTTTTCCTTCTTCTTCTTTTCCTACATTCATCTTCTTTCGTCTTCTTCTAAGCTTTTCTTCTTTTTTCAGGGGGGACCCCCCTTCGAGAGGGGGGTCTCAAACTCATTTTGGGGTTCTGAAAACCCCAAAAATGAATTCTACACCGTTGAAAACATAGATGTAGACACCTCATTTGTTCTAATATGTAGCTGGAGCCAGAATTCCATTCTGGCACCGCAACCACCAGCTCCGGCTCCGGCCCATATGGTTCGCCAAATAATTTAACATAGCCATTCTATTTCATTTATTCTCTTCTATACACTCACCAAATTTCAGCTTTCTAAGTCCATTTTTGACGTAGCGACTTGAAACATTGGATGCAATAATGTTGCAACATATAAGGAAGACATGCCAAGTTTGAAGAAGATACGATGACTCTAACACCTCTTTTGCTAAGATATGTCATTTTGTGTCATTTCTTGACCCATAAATGACCCCCGGCTGGGGCCATGGGGACTCTGGCGTTCGGGAAAGTAACTATGGGAATCTTATTTTTGAGACATTCTACCCCTGTTTGACACCCGTCATGATAGGTTTTTGACGAAGGGTACGCCATCTACGAAAAACGCATGTTGGTGCGTTCTAAAAACGCAACGGCTGAAACGCCACGCTCGGCAATAGCGGCAATCGACTCGGCATACCTCAAAACATACTAGACA
>JABUQX010020810.1:57500-67696 GCA_015478945.1 Trachelipus rathkii
GAGGGCGCGCTGAAGAAGTTAAAAATTTTCAGAGCCATAGTTGCCAATTAATTTGTATTAATAACTAACCTGACTAGTGATGCGTTGTACTAATTACTAATAAGCATAATGGAGAAAAAGTTTTTCAAAGGTGTTTTAAAGTATAACTAAGAATATAAAAATCCATGTGCCGCACATATTCTATATTACACCTAATGTTCACATTCCATATGTAAAAGTATAATACACACATTATTAGAAAACATCTATATTAGTGACTACCAATATAGTGAATGCATAGTATACTAAATAGTATAAAATTAATATCATATTTTATGAGCATTCTACTTAATTTATTATAAAATAGAAATAAAAAAATTCAGTTATAAAGTAGATTTTCCAGGTACAAATAAAATTGAGTGGACTAAAATAATCACTTGAATATAGGCGATAAAAAAATGTTATAATAAGGTGAGGAAAGTGTGACAATAAATTCTACATCATAAAGAAATTTTTAAAATGACGTTATGTTAAGTTTGTAGAATGAGCTTGATAATATGAGGGATCAAGATAATTAAACCTTCTTCATAAAAAAATAACATCATAAGATCTTAATATATTGAATAAAGTATATGAGCATGTGCTCAAAGCAATAAGAAATGAGATTTAGTAGTGATTTGCACGCGCTTCTGTAAAGTATTTATGTACTCTTTATCTTATTAGCGTGCGTGATACACTCTAATACCATGCCATCTTGTTACTATTTATTACAATTATTGCCACGGCCCTGCCCATTAAATAATGAGCTGCGAGAGAGAAACATTGTGCTCGTTGAGCCTCTTTTTGCCATTTTCAAATTCCGTGACGAACAGTGACTGTTTTAATACATTATAATATTGGATTTTTTGCAGACGCACATAATATCCGATCAACCTAGTTAGTACGTTCCCTACCACAAAACATTTTTGAAAGTTAAGTGGCCAATGCAA
This sequence comes from Trachelipus rathkii, assembly GCA_015478945.1. Taxonomy (NCBI): domain Eukaryota; kingdom Metazoa; phylum Arthropoda; class Malacostraca; order Isopoda; family Trachelipodidae; genus Trachelipus; species Trachelipus rathkii. The sequence continues at coordinate 58,469 of JABUQX010020810.1, forward strand.
CAAACTAATTCTGCTTTCTAGTCGAGACGAGCCAAGAGAAAACATCGGAGAAGTGGTGGCGCCTCCAATGTGAGAACCGGTCCAAAGCATCTGATAAAATTGATAAAGATATAATAATCATGGCAATTACATAATTGTGCTGTCTTTAGATATTTTTTATAACCAGTTAGTAAAATACAAAGTTCGTCGAAGCCATAATAAAGATCCTAATATATCTTACTAATCATTGTCGCTAAGATTTTATTATTTACCCACCGAAAAACAGTTCGCTACTCCAATAAATATATCTCTCTGCTCAAGAAATGACTCAAAGTCAATTACTTTATCAATTCACTATATCAAGGAGATATGAAAAAGTATCACTAATAACAGTAATAACTGACTTAATTTAATTGTTCATCTTATAGATTGACATCAATTATAAAGGATCATATATGATAGAGGTGAAGTATATATCATATATTATTTTTTAGTTTAAGAGTGAATTCTAAAGTATGTAAGATATATTAGTTATATTAATTAAATATTATATAAATCATCTGAGTTTATCAATTAATTATAGAGATCAATCTTTGTTCATATATATATTTATATGTATTATTATTATCATTTTATATTAAATATATAAAGAATAATATATATATTGTATTTGTTATCTGAATGTGAATTTGCTATGTGAAATTCCGTTTAAATGTAAAGTATTATAGCAACACTAAAATACTATAAATTAGAGTCTTATTTACAGCTTCAAACCCGAGTGAAAGATAATTTAATATTTTGCATATATTATTTATTTTTCTCCCCAGCCAAGTTGGTGACTGTGAGCATGGCTGGATAATATTAGGCCATTGTGAGAATTCGCATTATCCCACGAAGCTAGAGTATAAGCCTACTGACTAACATCCTCAGTACATTATGCCAATATAAATTATTATAAATAAATAATAATAATAATAATATTAAATATAATATTTAATATTATAATAATAATAAATAAATAATATTATATAATTTATTATATTTAATAATTATTATATATTATATATATATATTAATTATATATATATAATATTTATATATGAATCAATATATTGTAAATTTTGTCAGCTTCGAATTACAAATGCACGAATGATATGCGTTAAGACACGATGCATTTAACAAAGTATAATTAGTTACCCGTTATGTGTGCCTAAAATAATGTTTACGGAGCGTACAGATGGTAGTCTTACTAGAGATAATCCAACTAGAGATTTTTTCGTGGTGTTAGAGAGTGATAAAACCTGTTACAAGATACTAATTAATAGAATAGGTTGATAAATCGTCTAACATATATACCGATAAAATCTCAATTATTATTCTTGCTTTAACTGTCGGCAACCAGCTATTACTATATCCGATTCCAATACCATGTCGAGTGTTAACGTCAAGCGTATGATGAAGTATGAGTGTAGTATCTAATCCATTTCGTAATAATCTCTAATAAATGCACTATACTACTGTACTGAAATCAATCGATGTAATATCTGTCAAGTCAAGATAATATAGTTATCTGCCACGTGTGTTTCCGGAAATAATAAGGGTACTTAATTAATAAATCGTTCAGTTAACACTAAACAGTACGCACGCCACAATACACATTAAAAATTAGTAAGTTACCTAAATCTGTATATATATATAATATTATATACTATAGTATATAACCTAATGAGCATTAACGCGTCACATCAACCAAACTTAGTATGTAACCTTACAATCATCCGTAACTTTGAAAACAAAGCGTCAATATACAACATATAGTATATTTAAATACAAATCATATATGCTCTATCAGCCTTCCGATATTATATAATGTATCTCATAATATGAGTTATTCTGAAATCACCCTGTAATATATTATAAATATATAATATATAATAATATATTAAATATATATGAATTAATATATATATATAGATATAAGTATATATATATATATTATATAATATTAATAATATATATATATATATTAATATATATAATATTATATATATTATAATATATATATAATAATATATATATATAAATATAGTATCATTAATAATCTTAATTCTAAAACCCACCAAAAATTTTTTATGGCTCTACGGCTCCATACTGTGAATATTAAATATATATTATATAATATATATATTAAACTTAATATTATAAATAGAGTACTAGATATCAACCCGTCAAATAAAACGATAACATATTATCCATACATCATATTAAGATGTCATTGTGATAACCTATCAACAGATGTTCATAATTAGCAAATTACTAAATTTTATGAATTAAATATAGATTAAATTAATACTGTAAACTTAAAAATTTAATGGAGAAATGTTTGGAGGCTTACTAACCAAATATTTGAAGTGATTTCTTTAATAATTACTCTTTTTTATCTTCATGCCTTACTTTAGGGATCATTAGTATATATAATATATAGTATATAATATATAACACAAAGCACCATATTCGGTAATTGCCAAAATTTTAGGTGGTTTCTTATTATCTTAAACGGTAATTAAAATCAATAAGATATAATAATAATAATAGTAGATAATAATCATAAATTTAAAATTTGATCTTCGAATAACTGTAATATTTTTTCAATGTTATTATTATATATGTTGCAAATGCTGATGTGAGGTCAGTTAGCTATCTCCCAGATTTTGTGTGTAATGCGAATTCCAATGACTCGTACTAGATTTTTCACACCATGCTCCTACACACAATTCAACTTCTTGAGACGATGAGAGAGCGAGACATAATAAGAAAAATTAGGAATATGGCAAGAACGTAAATATCTTTCACTCGTTGAAGTTAAAGAATATATTACATGTTTCTTATCACAACTATTTACTCTAATAAAGATTTCCCATTGACCACCACATACCCATATCAGAACAACCTCAAAAAATAAATATAAGAATTATATTTAAGTAAATTTACCTCTCTATAATTAGTAATACTCAGGTGACGAATAACTATATTATTATAGTATAATATTATACTTAATATTTAATATAAAATAGTTTTCATAATAGTTTCATCTTCAATATTCATGTATTTCTCTGCCTAATTACCTTTCCTAACACTGAATATAGGAGAAATAAAAATCACAGGAATAAAAACTAAATGTTTCATCGGAAATACAATTATAAGTTGATCCCCATATTACTCGGAGCATTCTATATAATATGAAATAAAAGTATAATACTAAAAAAAGATATAACGTATATATTATCAAACTTTAACAATACATCTGAAATTATATTACTAGTTAATATTTATTGGCAGGATTGCGATTATCCGTCATATGTATTCTTTTAAAAACTAGTTAGTACAGTAAAAACTGAGTAAATTTATCTCTATCCTGGATTCTGTGTCAGGCTGATCGCTTATATACTGGTGAAAAAAAAAACAATCAAAAAAACCAGAAAAAAAAATAAAAAAAAAACAATTAATATCTTCTTTACTTACATTATAACAAATAGCATACACCGAAAGGAAAATCATCTTCATTGAGAATCCCTGGTAAAATAGTCAACACTAATAAATGTTATATAAAATGATATATAATAGATAACAAAATAATACTTTGATTATTATTTAAACAATTCACTCATCTAGCTTACTTGATCAAGAAGGCCTATTTATAGTAGACTATATCCTTCATATTGGTTTCATCGGATTAAAATTAAAATTACTCTTTTTTAATTCCAAATTTTGTCCTTTAGTTGATTACATGCTAGATGATGGATTGTGCTCGATCCGAAACACGCTGAAAAGAAAAATATAGGGGCGTGAGGAAGGTACTATGTTTCCACACTAAACTCCTTGATAGAGAGGGCGGAGGAACCCTCCCTTGCCGTACACCATACAAATTAAACGATAAAAAGACGGAGGTTTCTTGACGATTGCAATCGGTCTAATTTCATTCCTAAATTCAAGAGGTTTGAGACATACAGAAAAATTCTCTACGTAACCTGTTTTCAAAAGACAACGCTAGCCGTAGTTCCCTGAATTGAGCCCGAGAGATCACCGACACTCATTTGCCACAATCTCTTGTGCCTGTCTCTTTTTTGCCTCCCTTTTCTCCCTTGGGTGATCGTTAGTTTCGAGACCGTACAGAATTCAAAACACATGAATAGTAAGCCGAAAAATTAAAATATGTAAGACTCATATGTTTATTTATATTCAGTAGTAAGATAAACCAATAAATATAGTCTCTAAATAGGTACACTTCTAATACATTATAATTACTATTAATTTAAAAGCCACTCATAATATTTTTTTATTATTATATACTATTATTACTCGGGGTAAACAGTTATCCCATTCCTTATCCTTTGTAATTCCCTTTTCGCATGAGTAGGCTATGTTAGTTTATGAAGAATTTATAAATTTTATATTTATAATTCTCATGTTTTACTTGATTATATTTTATTTTTTTTTTAAAAGTATGTACACAGATACTCAAGTCAACTTGGTAGTACTCAAGTAAATTATATACTAGCCAATTGAATTTACTCGTTGTTTTACCCTGTTATGTCATCAAATTAAGTTTTAATAGATAACTAATTAATGACGGATAATCAGGATTAAAACTTATGTATATCTAGACCCCCTATATAATATGTATATATAATATATATATACTATATATTAATATATATATATAAATATATAAGTTTATATACTTATATATATAATATATATATATTTAATATTATAATATTATTATATATATATATATATATTATATATATGAAATCATATACATATAAATATATAACTTAATAATATATATATATTATATATAAATATATTAATATATGGATAATATAGTAGTGTATCTACATGGAACATTTGCCATTATTTTAACATAAAAAAGAGAATAGTAATATTATAATAATAACATTATGTGAGTATATATAATCTAAGTATACAGTTTAATTCTCTTAAGGTAATCATTTCCCAAGCCTGGGATTATTTCTAGAGGTTCAGACGAACCAACCCAGAGTATGACCCGAATAATCCAGGACATATAAATTAATTTTCCTTCGACTAATAACTTCATCTCCGGCATGGAATTTTTTCCCTACTTCTTTTCAAATGAGTCTCTTGAGGATGACCTTGGGATATAGAAGTGCTTCAAGGCTTGTTTTTGTGACCCTCTTTGTTTCTCATGTGGGTATTTGAATATACATATTTATTTCATAATATTATCAAAACTATAATATATATATATATATATTTATATATATATATAATTAATATTAATATAATATTTATATATATAATATATATAATATATATAAATATATATATGTTATATATAATAATATATATAATATATAATTAATAATTATATATATATATATATATATATAATATATTATAGTATAATAATATATATATATATATTATTATATATAATATTAAATATATTAATATATTAATTAATAATAAGTAATATTAAATTATTATATATATATATATATATATAATATTATATATATATATTATAAATATATATATATATAGTATATATATTAATACTATTTAAGCTAGTTTGGAATTGGGAATGTCTTCGTGGAATAAACATAATATAATGGTATATACTGTGACAAGATATATTCAATGTGGTTTAATATCGAGGAGAAGTTTTTCCTTCTCTCTTATCCTTACATACTCCGCATTTTTTTTTTTTTTTATATTTTTTAATTTTTTTTTTTTTTTTTTTTTTTTTTTTTTAGCAATTTACTTCGATTTTTATAATATAATTTATTCGGGCTGCTTAATATTGTGAACATTTTTTTTTCATTTAAGAGTAAATAAATACTTATGCCTTGGATAATAACTGTATCTCCTCTCGTACTCTTACTTATTCCTCTTTCTACTCTCTCCTCTCTTTCCTACTCTAGCGTTGAAATCTCTCATCAACTCTCTCTCTACTTACTCATCTCTATTATCTTACTCTCTCTCTCTCTCTTACTATATATCTCACATTCTTCATTTTCTCTGCTCGTCTTCTCTACTTCCTCCTCAATATACTATTTCGGTACTCTACTCCTCTACGTGCCCTCCTCTGCGTGCAATCTCTCTTCTAACCTTCTCCTTCCATCGCTTTCTGAAATCTTCTCCTTGCGTCATAACATCACTTGACTCATCTCGTAGAGTTGTCTCCTTGGTACGTCGTACATCGTAACATTTGTGAATATAGTGTATGTATATACATGAGTCTAGTTAATTAATTGACAATAGAAAATAAAGTAGTAAATAAGTAAATCTATATCTATATAATCTATATATACGTTTGTCTTTTATGTTTTATTAATCCAATCTTCTCGTCCAAGTTTGACTTATGCAAATAAATATAATTTCTATGCTAGAACCTAATGTACACAAAGCTCGGCCAGGCGAAATATGCAGGTCTCATAGTAGTGCATTTATATTCGCTATTATTCATGTTTCGTATAGTAACCAATGACATAAATCATTAAGCGCTGTGTCTATTGGCGCACGCTTATGGGGCTCTCGCGTGTTAATGGCTCCGGTCGGCTCTAGGCGCTTAGCTCTGCTACTCTAATCTGTATGTTATTCATGGATTTTTTGATTGTTAAGATATATATATTTAATAATTAATATAATATAAATATACTTAATTAATATATATATATATATACTATAATATGTATATATATAATAATATATTATATATTTATATATATATATATATATATATATATATATATATATATTATATATATATTAATTTATATATATATATCATAATATATGTGAGGCTGACGTCCATATTATTTTTTTGTGAGTGAGTGTACGCTACTTGCAGCCATATATGCCGCCGGACCTAGTGATACGTCTATGACTGAGACCTAATGTCAGCTACTATATATATATTGTCACATCAACGCTACTATTACGGCCTATTAGCGAACTTTTTCGCACTGCTAGGTGCTCATGTTTGACTACTAAATTTATATATATTGCAAAGTACTTTAGCTGCGATAATAAAGCGGTTATTAGGAAGAAAAACCACATTATATGTTTATGTATAATTAATAAACTATACTATTAATACTAATATTATAAACCTATGTTACCTACTTTACTCCTCAATATGGTCCCTTTGTATGTCCATAATTAGTTTTTCTACCCCTCAGGGATTATCAGCTCAACGTATGCGAGCTTAAATAGAATGATTAATAAAATATTATCAGAAGCCCATTTAGTTGCCCAAAATATTTATCTTGTAGTTAATAACTACTGAACTAGTTTTGTTATATAATTATATTATTATAATATAATATCATTAAATATATATATAATATATTATATAATATTTATATATATAACATATATAGAGAGATATGAAGAGAGAGAGAGATAGGTAATAGTAGTAGTGAATATGTAGTGATAAGGAGTAAGAGGAAGATATAGAGAGATAGAAGGATTTGGGTTACTAATACAATTGATTCTTACAGTATATTGTAAACACTAGTATTCCTGCAACTCTTCAATCATCGCAGGAAAACTCTATATAATACTACCAGCATGCAGAGATATACATAAACTGTTACTTGATCAGTTATTAGTTATATTTAGCTATAATACTGATCTGAGAATTTGATTTGATCGATTTTCCTAATATAGATTACCAAATCTGGAAATGATATATTGCTACGGCTGTGAATTTCTTGAAGTGTGAAGAAGCGAATAATACTTGGAACTTTTCTCTTATCTGATCATATAGTAGGGAGTAATATCAGAGCCTGTGACGCGTATCCTTACATTATTCCTTATTTTAGCTGAGAGAAGGCTATATGCTCAAACTTCTGACTCCTTACATTCTTCCCTCCGCTCTGCCTCTTTGTATGATTTGTCGAATCAGGAAGACTTACCTTTCAAGACTATCGCGTCAGTAATCGCAGCCGGAATAATTATTATGTTCTACATGTGCCACTCACATAGAAGAACTCTTATATTGCACTAGTATCCACTGCAGTGACTTTCGTCCGGCCTGGTAGCAGAGAGCTTGTTTCGATCTTAATATGTGTATGTTGCAGAAAAAGTAAACATTCAAATGCCGATAATATAAGACACTTTGGCGTTTTCTATTTTTCGAAAGGCATAAATACGCATTTATTAATTTTTGTAATTTAAACACCTGATTAAACTTAAATAATACTACATAGTCCTCATTTCCATACTATCCATGTCCTATGGGTCTCAATGTTTTCCTACTCAGGATATCGCACCGAGCTCTGTGAATAGAAGTTAAATAATAATTATTTCTGTAGCACTATAGTTGCCCTATAATATATTTTGTATTAATATAACTACGAACTAAGTTATAATATTATAGTATATTATATTAATATATAGTATAATATATATTATATAATAAGTATATATATATTATTAATAATATATAATATAATATATATAATATTATATATATATATATATTAATATTATATTATTAATATAATAATATATATTAATATATATATATATATATATATTATTATATATATATAATATTAATTAATATATATTATATAGATATAATATATAACTTATATATTATTATATATATATATAGATATAAGTTTATTACAAACTGTTTAGAATTAATTAAACAGTACTTTATTGTCATACCTTACCTAGATGATTATCTAACCTATAGATATATATATTACTAAGTTATAGTGAGTAAAAAATATAATGCTTGTTACCTGTTCATAGGCATGACTAGGCTTATAGGCGCAGAGAATTTAGCTTAGTTTAGCGCCTATTGCTTAATCCGCCTTATAATTAAAAATTGTTGACGCATATGCGCCTTTAGCGTACCTTACTAAAATGAAGTTAGCGTCACATAAGGTCAGTCAAATCATATATGAGTGGCGCTCATCAAAACGCCTCACAGCTATATCTGATAACTTATAATATATAAATATATTATATTATAATATACTATATATATATATATTAATATATATACTATTAATTATATAGATATATTATATTATATATATATATATTAATATATATATAGTATATATATATATATAATAATATATATAATATATATTATATATATTATATAGATATATAAATATATTATAATTAATATAATAAAATTAATATATATTATATCATATATATAATATATATATATAT
>JABUQX010020811.1:2500-43958 GCA_015478945.1 Trachelipus rathkii
CACATTTCTATAACTTTTCCACTTTTAATTACTTTTTTTTTATATTAAAAAGAAGCCAACTAGACTGTAAATAGCCGATGTTATTGGGGCGTACTTGGAGAACCCGATCTTAACTACTCTCGCTATCAAGAAATCGCAACTTAATATTCGTAGTATTTCTTTTTCTCGAGATCATTTCTGAAGAATTAAATCTTTTCAAACAAGCTTCTAAGAGGTTGGGTGTTCTGAATCGCCCAGAATTTCTTCAAAACACCTCGGTTGAACGCTATTCATAGGGGGATGTCTTTTATACAAGTCTTTGGTACTCCATTCAAACCTCATTTTGAAATAGTCTAGTGCGCTTCGCCTTGTGAACTTTATTACCTTTAACAAACTCCCTCCAATTCCTGCCTGAAAGTATCTTTTAGAAATAAAAAGCCTCGTTCTTTATAAATGATGATTTGTGGTTTATTCCAAAGAATAGGGATTAGACAAGGGAAAGTTAAACATTCATTTCTACTATGAGGTAGTTATTTACATCTTGATTTCTGGTTTTGAATGCTATGCTTGCGGCATCCCCAAGTTAGTGTATCGTATGTACGATAAAAGTAGCGTTACATCCACTCTCCAAACAAACTGATAAACCTTGGCAGCCTCGATCTTCATTTAAAGTACTTTGCTAGTGGACATTGGACTAGTTTCAATTGTCTGGGATGACTTAAAACTGCATTTACCATAATCAGTTTCAGGTGATTGTTTAAAATATATTTAGTGAACCATTTCACCAAAAACATTTTTACGTGATCATTTAAAATCTAAAGTGTATATTGACATTTTTTGGCTAAATTTCAAATTTGCAATGTAAAATATTCAAGGTCTTTGATATTAAGCGTTAGTTCATTCTTTTTGGTATTCAAATGACGTTTATTAAATTTTCAGGGTTTCATTAAATTTGACTTTTGATCGCTTAATTTATAAAGGCTTCATGTTAGTTTTAATATGTAAAAGTTTACATGAGGGCAATAATCAAATTCAGTTGTACATTTGTTCATAGTCTACCGACACCTTAAACTTTTGTTATTTTTTAAAATTTTTAAATAAATATAATTTCTCCTAATTCTATAATCGATAAAATTATATATATTATTCGATAAAATCGTTTCTTTATATCAGTTAATGAATTAAGTTGGATTCTTGATAATTTGAGTTATGTTATACTCTAGTATAATATATATAGCTCATTAAATTAATATTAATATATATATATATATCTATCGTATATATTATAATAGTATTTATTACTTACATAAATATTTGGCTTGATATATTATACTCTATAGTAAATCTGGGATAAGTATACAAGCTCTGTGTTGTATTGAGTAATAATTTCCTAGAATAAAAGTATAAATGATTTGACTACGTTCTTAAATTTTATACACAATCATTTTTCTAATAACTATTATCACTGTGTATTAAAGTTCATTTTGATCTCTTATATATTTGTTGTAGTAGATATATTAGACGCGGCCTCAAAGAATAACGTAGTGAGCGACGATACCGCTGAGACGCATGGCTCCTATTTTGAATGAATACTGTTAAAAGAACATAGAACCTATAAAGATAACTTGCCTACCAGCTTACATCAGACTGCTATATTTCATTCCTGAAATCGAATAGTATCACTGTATAGAGGGATATTCCGAAACAATTAGAATAGGATAAACGAATTATTATAAGGATAGCAACCTACATTCTTTGGTATTTATAATTTAAGACGGAACAAATACAAGCTGTTTATATGGCATTCTCTGGGAGTAATACTATTTAAAATTTCAAAATAATTTAATAGGCCTCACATTGATCTTTATGCTTTTGGAGATGTAAATAACAATGGCATTGTTGAACCCAAAGGAGATGTGGGTCCTAATCCACCACTGTAAACATGAGACTGATTAACTGATTAATAAGGGTGACGGTACGGATTATAATAAAATCAATGATTTTTGTTATACGAAAAAGTGGAAATTTAATAACATTAATAAGGATATGGTATAATCACATCAACGCAACTTGCAACACACACACACACACTCACATACAATATATTTATATATATATATATATATTATATATAAATTTTATTAATTAAAATAATATATTAAATTTAGTATGTATTGATATATACTCTTATATATATAAGGGTAGTTGTAGGATTTATAAGGGTGGCGTTGGTGTGTGGTGTGGTATATTATCTATTAACTATTATATTATTAATATATATATAATATATCGTTATTGGCAGATTAAAATTATAGGATAGAAAATTATATATCAAGATCAAATAAATAATATGATATATTTTTTTATCCATATCTATATATATAGAAGAAAATATATAAAGATAAATAATATAATATTTTGATTACCGTGAGAGTTAGTGAAGGTATTTATTTTCAAGCAAATCGCTAATCATAAGTAAATTATGATAAGATAAATAAATTTTTTAAATGTATTTATTTAGTATATAATCGAGTTTATCAGTCATATTTATGTGTAGATAATTATATATATGACTAGTATCTGCCTCTAAAGATACGTTGGTAGATAGTACGATATACTAGGTAGGATGCAAGTTTGATAATAGGATTAGTAACAAGAATCTGAGTATATAAATCGAGAACTAATACCAAAGTATACATCAGTTTTCTATACTTACTTATAAGAATATTCATCGATACGAAGTGGAGGATTAATAGTATAAAATATATATTTAGTAATAAAAATTATAATATTCTATTATACTATTATATATATACCTTTACTTACTTTAATTTTATTAACAACGAGTACATTACTAATAGCTTATAATTATAATGTAATATAATATATAGTTTGACATATTGTAATGTAAATACTAATAGATATATTTGTAAGTAAATAATCAATATATAATAATATGATATATATTGATTCTTGAGAGTCAATAGATATGCATAAGTTAAAATATACTATTATATATTTTATGAGACTACTATTATAATATGTAAAACAGTATTCTAGAATAGAAATAATGTAATAATACTATTATTGTATAAAATCTAAGATTGTATTCATATAGAAATAGGCCAATAAATTATTAAAGTTTATGAGATCATATACTAATTAAATTCAATTCTGTTACTTACTTTTCTTTCTGAATTAATGTAATTCGTTTCATTTATTTCATAGCTATTTTATGCGTATGAATTTTCACTTTTTCACACTAATCTCGCACAAAACTACTTTACACACATAATAACATAAGAGTGTAAATTTAAAACAAAAATAATTAATAAACGTTAATTAATTATAGATAATATATACATGGGCGTCGCAGCTCAACTAGGAGTGGGGTAGTCAGCTTAAAATATACTATATATTAAAAAGTTATTTACAATAATATATATATATATATATAATATATATTAATATTAATATTAATATATATATATAATATATATATATTATATTATAATATATATAATATATATATTATATGATATATATATATATATACTATATATATATATTATTTTAGGTATAATATATTAATTATATATATATATATTAATATTAGTATATATATATTATCTATATATATATTTATATAGTTATAATTTATTAATAATATCATATATTATTATAGATAATATATATATATATATATATATATATATATTAATAATATTATATTATATAATATTATATATAATATATATAATATTAATATATATTATAGTATAATATATTATATATAAATTTATATATGTGATATATTATATATATATATATATTATATATATATATTATATATATATATAATTAATATATATATTATTATAATATATATTAATATTTATATAATATAATATAATATTAATATATTAATATTATATATATATATAATATATATATATATAATATAATATATATCTTAATATTATATATATATATATATATTAATATATATTATATATAATAATATATATATTAATAGTATTATTATTATTAATAATTAATATATATAATTATCATTTATATTAATTATAGTATTATATTTTATTAAATATTAATAATAATATTTATAATCTGTAATATATCTATAATATATATATATATAAATATATATTATATTATATTAATATAATAAACTATAATATATATATAATATTAATATATATATAATCTTATATATATTATATTACATATTATATAATATATATGTATATATATATATATAATCTATATAATAATTAATATTTTATTCTGATGTTGTCTCACTATCTTTTTTCTCACTTGAATTATTTATATATCGTTATATATTTATATACTATTATAGCTATTTATTAGTCACGATTGATTATATTATCATTAATATTGAGCATATAAATTATTTTATTATCTCAATAAAACTATAATTTATATTAACATATAAATATTATCGAGTCACATTATATTATATATATATATAATGGCCGGTCGTGACCAGCTATCCATAGGGAGGGGTTGCGCTTTTAAAATTATATATTAAGTACTTTTACTCATACATAAATTATAATATATATATATATTAATATATATATATATAATAGATTATAATATATAATATATTAAGTATAATTATATATAGTTATATCATATATAAGTATATATATATTAATATTACTATTAATTATAAAAGTAAAAAAAATCAAAATAAAAAGTGAATTCAAAATGAAGCATTTTAATAACATTTGTATATGGATAAATTAATAATGATATTTAATATTTAAAAAAGTTTATCTTTATTAAAACAAATAGAAATATTACTAAATACTAAATATTCCAATATTGACTTGGAAAATTCACATTATAGGATGTCATAGTATATATTATGACAAATTGATATATCTTAACAAAGTAATTAAGTATATGTTTGGTTCAACGCATTTATCAACTACTGTTTGTTAATAAAATAATCATAATTGTCAAAACAACAAATTTTCTGTGTATAAAATTCATAGCATAGCGCAGTTACTACGTTTTAACTCTGTCGTCTTCTAAAAAGTACTTATATACTATCGACTAGACCAATTCTTGTAATTACCTTATAGCCAAGAGAGTACTTGATAAAGAGTGTTCTTAATAACTATTTCACTATAGTACTGTATTAATGATGTGGATGCAATGTGTATTTAGGTGTTCTGAGTAACGTTACTCATTACAAAAGCCTTTATTTTCGTCTAGTATACGGAAAGAAGGTTCACATGTATACTCTATTCATTCTATTATAGACTTGGGAGATACAACAAGATCTTTTAGATTCTTACACTACTTAAGGGTAGTCTTGTCCTATTCTATAAATATATACCAATAATATTGGTACTAGCCTATAGTTCCTATGATTTATTGTTATGATATTGAATTTAGATATGTTGATATGTGTTACGCTGCATGTATATATGCTGATTTGTATGTGGTGTGTTACATGTAGATATGTATATTATATTAAATGAATAAGTAAATTTATATAAAGGATATAGTATGATATGTGGATATAGTTGTATTTTTCTAGTGAAAACCTAGTAATATTCTCCAAAGAGAGAAATTTATAAAATCGCAGATTAAAAGAGGATATATTAAGTGATCTTTCTCCAGAAACTGCCGTGGGATTTATGTTGCTGGTATGGTTCTGCGGTGCTGCTGCATACCAAAAAATCCGTGTTCTATTCAGAATCAAAGTTACCTAGGCTTACGCGTAATTTCTTCATTTAAACTTCTTTTACACTTAAAATAATCTGAGCTAATAACATTATGCTTTATTTATAATACATATTTTATTATTTTTTAAGTTTTTTCTTTCACAGCTTTATATGCTGATGGCCTTCTCATCATTTATAACTCTATACATGTATCCCGTACAATTATAGTTGAATGTGTTGGCAAGGTATATTGAGATTATTCCAAGGTTCCTTTTAGATTTGGAATTAGAGTCATTTACATACTGCTCTTACATGCGCGACCTTTTTATCTATTGCGTCTGAATTCAATATCATTATTCATCATGCTCTGCCCATTCTGAATTGTATAGATGTCTGCAGTCCGCACGCCTATATATTGTACTCTCGGATACCATAGTCTGCGTATGTCGACAAATGATATTACTACTCTAAGGTGTTCATATGCTAACTGAAAAATGCGCTTTTTCTGTTGACGAGTATTTCTTTCAAGTAGGAAATAGTGTATATATATATCAATATTGCTATGCATATTTACATTCGTATAACAAAGTGCTCCTAAACTACACTGATGCAACTTTGTGTTGTTTTCAATAACCAATGATGGTCATTAGAACACATAAAGACTAGCATAATCAGGGATGTTTGGGGAATTATTCAATGAATTAAATTTTAATAAATTAGTTTTATTTTCTTCAATGTAAAAACATGATAGACCGTCAAACTCAGCGAAAAAATACGTAATGTACCTGAGTGAAAAGTTCTCAATATTAAGTTCCTCAGCAGGCTGTGCATCAAAAGTAGATTATTATTTAGAAAAGTCGGATTTTGTGTGCGTTAGTAGTCAAATTATAAACTGGTTTGTATTCAAAATTAATTACTATAATTTACACTACTCCAATATTTTCTTGAACACTTTTGTTTATAGTATAGCATAGTAACGCGAGTATTAAACTGAATAGAGTACAAATTCGCATTATTTATTTATACTTTTTTTCTCAATATTGCTTGGACACGCTTCGTTAGCCCAAGTTTCTGTTCAACTCCTTGCAAGTTAGTAAAGCAAAGCACGATCTTTTCTGAAAGCACCTGCATAGGCTGCACACATTTTGTCGGCGGACTACGTCGTAAATATATATAGGCAAAAGTTTTCGTTCGGTCAAAATCGCCCCAAGGTAAGACTATCGGCACATTTGCTGTCTCTTAAGATCTCGTTGCAAGAGAAAAACGCTTTCATGTTCTTTTCAAGCCTACATTAATCTCTCACTCTCTTTAACCTTGCATCGGACTCTTTGTCGAATATAGGCAGAGCACTAATGGGAAACCTTAAATTGCTGGCGGCTTTTCGGCTATGAAATTTACAAAATACCAGTTGCGGTTATCTTCATATGCTTTAGCTTAGGTAAATTCCTTCTATTAATGTGCTTTGCTAAGGTGGTTGACTATCACACTCTTAAGAAAACAACTTATTCTTTTATCATACCATCGAGGCATTGTTCTTTTAAGTAGGTTAGTAATCCTGGAAGAATTGTAGTGAAAAGAGATAAGATTTTGTTATATCTGATCAAGGTTAGGAAAACCTGAGCGTAGAGTTTATGAGATAGGAGCAGAATATTTTATTCTATAACCCATTTCTCAAATTGGCTTTTCTCAAAGATATCTTAAGTGAAACAAAATGAACAACACTCCACCTGAAGAAGAACATGCCGGTGGCGAGTAATGATCAGCGGCACAATCATCGGTGAAATCAGAATTGCCATGATTGCGCGGCGAACTGCTCTACGAAAAAATCCGTGGTATACGCGAGCGGTTAACACAAAGTCCCATTTGCTCCGGGCCCGATCGGTATTCTAACTTCGTTTAAACATGTCACTATCATTGAGAACTTGATTATTTTTTTTGATGCGCAAACTATCCGATGACTTCTAACCATTTTTTATATTTTTATTCTTTCTAGAAGTTTGTGGCGCATCTGAATTGCAGGTAATAATTCCATTAGGTCGTATGTCATTGCGATTGGCGATGATCTTACAACTGGCTTCTTTACATTGCAAGACTTTTTCCATTCAATATCATAGGCCATGATGACAGCCTCAGAATTAGCACAGGCTATTTTCATATCGCACTCAACTGTATTGAGCGTAGCTTTTCCTACTATAGACAACTGCGATTTTTTCTTTTGACGCCATTTCGATCACTGCAAGATTGTGACGCCGACCATCCGGTCGTACATGCTTGGGCAAGAACTAGCCCATTCAAGTGTAGCATGAGGGTGTTTGAAACGGTTTCGTGGCGAATATTTTAGTGTCATCTTTAATTTTCTAATCAAATTAAGTTGAAGAGCACAGAGCCACAGACGCAGGCTTTAAACGATGAAGGGAGAATAAATAATATTTGTATGGTAGTGACTACAGTAAGTAATGGACGAGAGAGATACTCTGCGCAGCAGATACAGAGGTGGCCAGAAGATATGCGATCTATACCTATGACAGACGTAATCATATGTCTGAATGTTTATGAAGTGTACGAACGTCACAACAGAAGAACATCCACATGTGTCGCCGTACTATCATGCAATACTTCCTTTTCTCTCTGTCATGTGCGTGCGTAATGGATAGCATGCTTTGCTCTTCCAAAGAACGCAGGTGGACATAGTCGCATCGAAACCAGCTCTACGACATCATTACTGTAGGGGCTCCAGTTTATTACTGTACACAGAGAGAGTCAGATGAGACAATGTCACAATGGTTCGCATGGTTTTTAGGGTAACGCTCTGCAGCGCAATATGACACTAGCGAACCTGAGTCAGTAACAGCTTTATATTTATGGCCTCTTTTCAAGGCCTCTGAGTGCGAGCACCCTCACTTCCAGTAGCCGACCTGGGCTAGGACACCACAAGATGACACTCGTCTCCAAACTTATGTTCACGAACAGTAGGCATCAACGTCGCATTAATCATGAGCGCCGAGATGAAAGACACGCTGTATATCGCTGGAGCACTATATGCTTGAGAATCACGAAGACAATATAGCTCTTCGACAGTCTAAACAACGAACTGCTCTCTCAGTCTTTTGCTTTGGAGTCCCGCCAAATAGGAAAAGCACTTATTAATTCGCACATCGCGAAGTTGTGTGACTGGTGAGAGATGTTTTCCTAAGGACATTTTTCTTTTTCTCGTTATAATGATTAGGATTTGTGCAAGATATGGTTTAAATCTATCTGGGATTCAACTATGCTAGAGACGAGAGAACCGCAAAAAGAGATAGTGATATGTGAGAAGCTAATTCTCACACGAGCGTCGAAGATTGTCAAAAGAGATTTGTGATTTTTAAAGAATTAAACTCCTCACAAGAAGTTTGAGCACGGACCCTAAACCTGCGCTCGTAATATTCTTGTAATATAAAGCATGAGAAATCAGGAACATCGGAAAGTGATATATGAACAGGAAGGAGAGAGTGTGATCTAAAAAGTTAATTATTAAGAGTGTAGCTACACATTCGTAAAGTAAGTTTATCTTGTATGAAATAAGTAGACTGGTTCAAGTTCTATGAGTATGGTCTTCCGCACACTCATTCACAGCATTTATACTATAGTCTCTATGATGTTATGATTGTAGCATTGGTGAGACAACATTATTTATTATAATCGACACTTGACAAGCCAGAAATAAAGTAGGAGATAAGACAGAACCCTGAGGAACGACACTATTGAAGAGAAAAAGTAAAGAAGAAGTCGCCCCATTAACAACAGCCTAGTACCTAGCGCGACTTAGACCACCACATAATCTTCAGAAGCGATAGAGTAGTAGTGGAACAAGAGAGAAAATGGTATGGAATACCCTACGCGAAGAGAGAGTGATATCGCGAGATGCAGTCAAGACAGGTACGAAGCCCATTAACAGTGGCGGGAGATTAAAATTGAGTAGGAAAACAGAAGATGACGAAATCCACAGAAGAGTGCCCGGCATCAAGAATAAGAATGAGCTTGGAGAGTCGACGAAGCTCAATCACACTGATCACCAGTCTCCAACCCAGCTAGTCATTCCTATGCAGCGAGAAAACGATGAGAGTCTACTTAGAACTCACGAAATGTGATATCGCCTTCGCTGAGTTCAGTAACCAGTGCGGTAGAGGACGAGGTAAGAGCGTATAACTTGGCGATTCGCGAAAGAAGGGAATGGAGCTAATTCTCATGATGGTATCTCACAGAGAGCGATGGATCTGTATAGTAGAGAGATTATCAAAGATCTTAAGATACGAGACTGAGGAGATACAGTCAGGCGTAACTGAGGAAAGAGCTGAATAGGTTGTGCAAGTGAGAACAGTTTATAAGTCAGGTATTGCGAGCCATGTGCGGACTCCTATCTTTTCTACACTAGGAATACAATGCCGGGTGAGGTAGCGACAAGTCATGGCCGCATTCAATAACTGAAGCATCATACTCGAGTGAGAGAGAGGGAAAGGGTGCGATTGAAGGTATTCGACTGCATATGAGATATATATAATGTGGCAACCGAGTACAGGCACGGAGAGCAAAATCTCAGATCTAGACTACGCGGGCACGGAACTACTCGCATCGTCTGTGCTTGCTAGAGGCCGGCCTTCTCTCTACAGTGAGTATAGTTTAGTGAAAGGTTATTTTGTAAACGAGAAGCCTAGCACATCCTTCTGAATCAAATATCTTTTTTATTATTGTTTGAGTGGCGAAGAAAAAAAAAATTATATTACAAAATAAATATGAGTTAAAACTAAGAAAATGACCTCGCAAGTATGTAAGGGTGAATGGAGTGATTGTCAGTAGGCACAAAGTGTGAGTATTGTCCATACAGCGAGTTGTCATTTAAGTTGAAGTATGGTACGAACTTGTTTTAGGTAGTGGTGGTTGTTGTAAAGTGAGTAATTAACTTAACACATAGTGATGTCACTGAGGCTGCGAAACTCCAGAAAGTCTTTCATAGATCTGCTATGATCACTCGGAGATTATTTACGATCAGTTCGGAAAATCATAGATGGATACAGAGACGTACTCACATCAATGTGTCCATATTGATGGCGAGCTGAGCAGTCATAATCTAACTTTGAAGATCGACATGAGGTCTCCAGATTAATCTGGACTACTAGCTGATTTAATTCTTGAACGATCTGTCGAGAGTTTCCTGCGCAGGCTGTGGATGATGGAGTTATTCTTCATCATGAACGAAAATCTCAGGAAGAAGATATTAGGGGAAAAGTGAGATCTAGAACCGCTCGTATGTGAAGGTGTACAACTTACTTAGCTTAGAAAAAAGTTAGATAGTAGGGTCATGCCCCACTTTACGCTTTATTCACTCATGCTTTCAGATGTATTGGACAAAAATATTGTATGACCCATCTTGCCTTGCAGAGAAAGTGTGAATAAGAGCAAACAAGTAGTATGAATTTTGAGGAGAGCGTTGTACGTCGATGTACTCAATAATATATATTCAGTATACTGAGCATCAATACCTATAACGCAGTCGCCTACCGTATGATTCTAGGGCTAGGAAATATCAATATATAATATTGTTATAAAAAATTATAGTAAATGATTATTATATATCGCCAGTATATATATATAATACTCTGATGACATGATACCGTAACTGCGTATCTCAGGAAAAGAAAGAATGAATTCCATGAGATTAGTACTAAAAGAATTGAGTAGTCTAGAAGTATATATTACAACAGTCATTTCCACGCTAATGATGGAACTCACAAGTGTGTACGTAGAGCTCATAATTATACTAGCATGGCAATAGTTAGAAAGATCAGAATGATTAACAGAAAAGGCGAGTGAATAGTTATCATTTTTAACGGAATAGGTTGGAATATGCGCCCTTGCAAAACCATATTAGCAACATTAATCACATTAATAAGGTGTTTCGTAATATAAATATAATAGTTTTTTTGATAAGACATTATAAGAAAGCATATATGTACAATATGGAAAGTCAAGAGTGGAAGCTGGTTATGCGTCAATGCACAGAAGTAATACTCACTTTCATTAAGAAGCGTAAAGTAAAATGACACCACACGTTAGTCTAAATCATTTAATAGTAAAACTATGCTTTATCATATGTGAATACATGGCTATATTATAGTCTAACATGAGCGTATCTGATAAACTTGAACTATAACCTCTCTTCTGACCAAAGTGTATCAATCTTGTGGTTGATATTGAGTAAATGAGAAAGATCATCTGCGAGTAATAATACTTTTCAATTCTCAGGTGCTGGTATGAACACTTAGAACAAGAACACTGTTAACTGTTTATTTTATGGTGTAATGAAATATACTCATAAATATGACTAATATATCCTTTCTATAATTGAGTGATATGCATATTCTCAAAAATTAATATATAAAGAATACATAGATTAGAAAACAGAGGAGAGTTCTTATTGTAAACACACTCAAACAGCACGTTCACTCATTATACAATATAGCTGAGTGAGTAATTTCAAAGCGTACTCACTGCGCAGAGAAATGTGAGAAATGAACCCTATCGCGCAATCTATCAAAGCAATTGGCTCATATTTGCTTTCATGTGATGTTACCACTATCTCTAGAATAAACGCTCACTATAGACTCCGAATATCTGAGACCCTATCTTGACTCTAGTTACTGATAAGTTCTAGGGCTGTGAGGTGGTTAATCTATACTTTACATGCGAATCATATATGTAGAGTAGAGTATTAAGGAGGATTGTGAGTGAGGAGAGCCTACTTGTTAGTATAAGGTCTTAGTTATTATAGAATTTATTTGAGTATGTATCTCTTACGTTATTTACATACCTTATCATAAATTATTATCTAAATTATTATTCTTCTACCGTTTATACATAAATTATTATACTTTAAGCGAATAAACAATATATATAACTTATTTTATATATATTAAATATAATATTTATATTTTAAAAAATAATATATTATTATATATATACTACTTATATATATATAATATATATATAATAAAATCGTCAAAATCTGTAACAATTTAAAGGATAAGAAAAGATAAGAAAATTGACTTGACAAAAAGAGGATACTTTCATATTTTCTATAAAGAGTAAACACTTTACTAGGAGTGGGAGCAGCTAGCCCCCCCTGCCCCCTGTGAAACGACGCCGATACTATGTATAAGTTATATGTTATGATATATATAGAATTATAATATAAATATATATATATATATATATTATTGATAGGTATTATATTATATATTATATCTATCTAGCTATATAATATATCTATAAGTATTCTATAGCCTATAATTGTAAATAAAGTCAAATAACTATTCTCTGAGCATTTATGTTGTGAATCATTAGACAAATAATAATATGTATATTATTATATATGTCAAATCAAATGTTGTGAGTAGCATAGGATATCAATCAAGAATTTGTGCTTCGATATAGAACATTAACTAGAAATAAGTATTTCTGTTAAATAATAATATAGAATAGTTCCATACTGTGTACACAAGGTGAGGAGTACTATAAACAGGTAGCTAATGAGTAAACAAGAAGATAATTCACTCATTCGACTTGGAATAAGAGAAACGCGAATTTTAATCTCAAATTCATCGTATATAATATTAAAAGTGAATGACGGCTGTGATAGGAGAAATCTGCCTATTTTACATTGTATCTGCATTAAACTGAGAACTTCTCTCTATATATTACACATCACTGATACTATCTTCATCAGTTGTACTTTTATAGTCGAAACAAATTGCTAATGAATTGTCTGTGTCGAAGTCAGTAATTGTTAAAGTTAAATTAATATTTTTTAAAAATAAGTTAACAATTTAAAGTGAAATAGACTAACTCTTCTGCTCTCACCACTTATTAATTGAAATATTTTGCAATAAAATATTGATAATTCTGCAACTTATTCTCCAAACAACAACAACAACGAAATGGAATTGAGAATCTGACTGAACCAAAATCTAGAATTTATATATTATAATATTTAATTTAATCAACATTAATATATAATAATATCAGAGCATATTGAGAGACTATGATAGCCTGAGATTTAGTTTAAAATATTATATAATTATGAGATCTTAACCTAAATGTAGAACGTAAGTAAACAGTATCATGCGATTAAGTATGAAATTTTGAGAAAAGGATGAGCAAATAAGTTCTTAGCTGTGATAAGCTCAAACAAGTGCTGCATATATACATAATATATATATATTATATATATTAATATCTATATATTATAATATATATATATATATATATATATATATAATATAATATATAGTTATATAATATATTTATATATAAATGATATATATTACTATATATATAATAATATATATATCTAATATATTATATTAATATTATATATATATATATAACTATATATATATATATTAATTTTATATTATTAATATAATATATATATATATTATTATATAAATGAATTGTATAATAAAAATATATTAATATATATGCACCTGATTATGCAATCACAATGCTGATAATAATTTTGTTTCAACTAATGACTGAATGGAACCGGGTTGATAGGATATTATTTATATATAATGTCTAACTTTGAGAAAATTTAATCTGTCCTGAATTTTTTAATCGTCGTCACTCCTCGGCATCTCGACGTTGGATCAATACAAAAAATCCAGGTAATCATATCTTACAATCTCCACTTCTCTAGTGGGCGCAGTCCTCTGTCCCCCTGCCGCCTTCCTGAACGATAATCTCCTTGATATCTCTTATCTATCTGTCACTCGTTCTTCTCTACTATATACCATCACACAAAGCACTATAATACAAAACACAAAACAGTTTAAATACAAATTAGAATTTTATCTTCTTAAAATCTATGTAATGTTATAATAAATATATTATAGCGAGATGATATTTAATATTATTTTTGTTTCATACGAAGAAATGGATATCAAACCAGTGAAACTATTGTGGAAAGAGAGTCGTATGAAGGAGCTGCTTTCAAAGAATCACATATAAAGACATTATCAACACAAATCTTATGAACTGATAGGAATTAATATCTGGATTTCTTAGTGTTTATGAGAGGAGTAATTTCACTAATTAATACAAGACAACAGTAGAGTACGATGAGAGAATCACAAAGTGTGTGAAGGGGAATACTTAGCAGACGAAGAAATTACTGAAATTCTGAGATAAATATTGTACTATAATATTCCCTGTGTGGGAAATATTATTTTTCAATTATTTACAGTCAATATATCATTACAGTAAAGTGCTCTTGGACGAAAGATTCTAAATACTGCTTAAAGTTTATAGTTTAATGAAAAAAAAAACTTAGTGTTTGTGAGCGGAGGTGATCTACGACATACGATTATAAGAACGTCCAAAGTAGAAGAGTAAATATATAGTATTTTTTAGTTCAGATGGTGGTTGTATTCAGCACACTCTACTATTTGTGGTCTAAAAAGTAAATATAGGTTGATTACTTTTTATGTTGCAACAACATTCTTATTTGTATTTATTCCTTTAACTAAATTATTTGCATAAAATTTTTTATGAGACAAAAAGTATAAATAAAGTAATAAATTGAGGATCTATATCATATATTCATAAACTACTGAATCCTTAAGTACAATAAAAAAGCCTTCACACTGAGAAAGCTAATTTATATATGTACTACGATATATATAAAATAATTACTAATATAATAATGTCACTTAAATTTTATAGTATAGTATAGTTAAAACAATATGGTGTAATATATACTAAACCATAAGGCGATTATATATTAATAATATATATATATTATAAATATAGTAATTAATATTTATATTTACGACTTTTCTAAGATCCAATGGTTCATTACGTCTAGTCATACTTAAAGATTTAATGAATTATATAATTTTATCTAAAGACTAACAAGTGTTTTTTAATACTTAAAATTTGATATCATTATTTATTTTCATATATAATATATCTCATATGCTTTGATTTGCAGTGAGATAAATTTGATCCTAACCTTAAATATATTGTATTGCATACCAAATCATTATTGTTCAATGAAACACCCAATTAAGTACCTATAGCACTATTCTTTTAGTAATTATAAACTATTTTTTATTTGTAAATTAATTCAAGTTCAAATATCATATAAATATAAAACAAAGTGTATCATCTCAGATCTAATAAATGAGTAAATTTATATGTGTCCTAATTAAGAATAGAAATTCTAGTAGTTTGATGTGAACTATATTTATTGTCAATAATCATGAGTATATATTTTTCTGCTCCTCCTCTCTCTCTCTCCCATACTTCCTTTACGTCTGGCTTAAGTTTTTTTAACAAAAACTCTTGGTGAATAATTCTGCTAATCCATATCACTAATACACAGATCGAATTATTTACGCATTACCTTCTCTCTCTCGTAACCCGTCATCTACTAACACATGCAACTTCTTCGTCACATTCGGTATAAAACACACTGGTAAGACAAACCCACTAACACAGGACTTCCGACATAAGAGATGAAGTTATGCTGTGTGAGTAATCAGAAAGTGGCTGACGACTATACTCGTAATTATTATTATTTTCTCCATTATATAATATAAAAGTCGATCACTCATACATGTTGCCTCATGTGGCTAAGAGTTTGTGTAGTGGAAAGAAATATATTGAATTACTAGTCGAATTCAATGTTTTCCAAATAATTGAGAGGTGTCTAATCTTTTGTTATTCATACTATATTTACATATTATCTTCGGACTAACTAATAATTAGTATGCAATAAGTGTGGTCATCTTAGCTCATACTAGAGATAAATATAGTTGAAATTTGAAATTACATATATATATGTAATAATGTTTAATTATAAATGGAGAATATTATTTTATTATTAAATATGAATTTTAATATTTATATTGGTAGCCTTCTTCTAGTTATATATAAGTTGAGGCTATATATATGATTTATAAAATATATATTAATCATTAATATTTGAAAATGAAATGATTAATATTAGGCCATTTGGATTATAATCCATTTAGAATTTATATAATATATATTTGACTAAGCTAAATTTTGATTTTAAATATTCTCTGATTTTCACTTTATTCCACACAGAACTTCTGTAAATATGGAGTTCGTGAGAGTAATTATTTACTAAAGAGCATTGTGATTGATGCGCGTAGAAGGAGATTTTTTAATTTATATTTATTTGTAAACAATATACATCATATTAATAAGTATTATAATATTTATAATTATTATATATATATATTACATGAGACTATATATATAATTATATTATATATATATTATATATAATATATTATATAATAAATAATATATCTATAATATTTAGTATATAATATATAATATATTATATAGTATGTAAATAAATAATATAATATAATATATATATAATCATATATATAATGCATTATAATAGATAATACACTATAAATATTAATTGAATACTACAGATTAAAAACTAAACTACATATTTATAATAATACGACTTCATTTAAGATTCCTGGTCTCGTCAGTCAACTATAATAATTATTATGTATTATACATATATACAAGTACTTAATAATGTTAAACTAATTAATTCATATTTATGTTACATATATATATATAAGTATATCTTAATAGTATCATTATTATTCTGCAGTAGAGAGATATTATGATATACTAATATTATATATATATATATAAAATATGTGTTATAGATCACTAATATACCTTTATCCATAATAGACTATTATAGTATACTAGAATTACTTATATAAGACTTTAATACTCACTTATTTATTTGAGTAAATAATCAATATAAGAAAAAATTACTCAGCTATTATATTATATATATATATTATCATGTGTATAAAATTATAATAAAATTAATTTACTTTAATTATATATATAGTGAAAGCTTTGAATATGTATAATTATTATACTAAATATATATATATAGGTGAGATAAATTATAATCTTTATTTATACAAAATATCACAGATGGTACCATTCAACTAGTTAAATACATCTAAATCCTCTTTCTTTTTTTATAATTATTAATTTAATCATATATTTTATAGACCTAGAGTTTGAAATCTGGTAAATTGAATTAAAAAGTTGGTGTGGACAACATCTAAAAATCGCGATAGAAGCGATTAGAGATCGTGCTTGTGTAATTTGGAAGGTCACTCTACTCACAACACATACACAAAACGGAAGTGTGAGTAGTTGCTGACACCACAAACGACACGACTAATCGTATAGAGGACTAAAAGTTAGAGTGTCAGAGTTAACATACATAAAAGTGCGACAACTGCGTTGTGTGACTAAACCGTGTATATTAGTTAAGCTATTGTGCTTATTCATATTTATTATTGGAAATATTTAGAATAAATATCTCAAGCACATTATTATTATTTCATATATTAATATATATATTATATAATATATTATATATATTATATATAATACATATTATATATACTATTAATATATAATATATAATATATATAATATAAATATTATATATTAATATATATTAATATATATATATAATATATATATATTATATATATAGATCTGTATTAAATAAAAGTTCTAGATTTATGACCTCTACACAAATTTCAAAAATATCACAGATAATATATTAATATTTAATATATATCAGAAATCATGAGTAGAAAAATCTTTAAACTCTAAATCAGTAGCACAAGAATATATAAATTAATTGTACTTAAGCTGACATCATCTACCTATGGAGAAAATTTGATAACAGAAATATTATTATCGATAGAAAGAGAGATATTATAATTAAATATTATAATACATCTATAATGATATATATATTATATATATTATTATTAATATTAATATATACTATATATACTATATATATTAATATATTATATATATTAATATATAATAATATATAATATGTATATATATATATTCTAAATTTTTGACTAATAAATATTATTTATATATTTATTTATTTATTTATATATATATATATAATATATACTTGATAGAGATAGTAATAAATAATAAGTGAATCAGGATAATAATACAGATACTATCAATAGAGTATATCAACTTATTTGATTTGTTATATCTAATTATTTATAAGCATATATATAGTAATATAATAGTATTAATATATATATATGATTAATATATAATATATATATTAATCGGTAATATATATATATTATAATCTAATATTATTAGTATATATAGTATATATTAATATAAATATATATATAATCATATAATATATATTAATATAATTAAGATTATATATCTATATAATATATATTAATTAATATATAATATATATTACCCTTAAATACTTATAATAATTATAATAAAAAAATCTATAACACTAAACTCACATATAAGAAATTCTGAATATTTTACCCACAGGATCAAAAATATAACCTTCTTCTGAATAAAATTAGGACAATAGGCTATAAAGAAATAACTTTGGATGATATATATATATTATATTCATTATTATTTATTATATTATATATATATTAATTAATATATATATTAAGTTAAATATATATTCTAGTAATATAAATTGTATACTATATATCATTACATATTGCATTCATTATTGTATTATCTATATAGATTATCTATATATATATATATATATGCAATATATATATTTAATACTATATATATATATATAATATATATATAGTATATATATTTAGTATATAATTGAATATTATATATATATATACTATTATATATATATATATATATATATATTTTATTATATACAGTGGTGTTTTCCTTGCACAGTGTTAATTACATTTTAAATCAGCCACAAACCAATGTATGGATCACTTTTATATATACTTGACGTATACGTATAGTCGTGCCTTTTGTGTCAGCAACTACTCTAGTAGTCGGATGGTCCGTTATATTTAGAAAATTGCATCCTATAATCTAGACACACAAAAACGAGATGACGTATTGGATTGATCATATACGATTGAAGTAATTAGCTCGTAAATAATTATATAACATTTATTTTGTTTGCTTGATTTATTATCCAAAGTTTTGATATGATTTACAAAAACCTCAATGAATGGGATATTTAGTTTGCTTATATAGCATATAGGCTACATATATGGATAAATCGAGATAGATGCGTGAATTTTTTCTTTGAATTTACAATAAATAAAGTTTAATCTACAAGAGTGCTATGTAACTAAGTCTCATTGGAAAGGGTATGCAAACAATTAGGTGCCAAATCTCACTGCAAACAAGCTTATGATAATTTATGGGATTAATGAGATTGTAATTAAATTAGTTAAACATTTTTAAGTCTTAATAATTAAAGATATAAATTATTTGTTAAGTTAAGCATCAGAAAGGGATCTTAAAATAGTGATTATAATATATATATATATATAATATATATTAATAATATATATATTAAATAATCTATATTAATAAATATATATATATAATAATATATATATATTATTATCTTATTTTGTAGAAAATACATATATATATATATCAATAATATATATATTAATATATATATATATATATATATATAATGATATATATATAATATTATTAATAATATATTATATATATATATAACTATATCATGTATTTTAAAATATATATATATATATATATATATAATATATATATATATAATAAAAAAGATATCCCTAAGGCCTTACTAAAGCTTTCAGCCCGTTGGTGCGAATAAAGGAAACAAAAATTTTATTCAATTTGTCATCAATCTACATCATAATCTTAATGGCCTTTAAATAAGCTTTAAATAATGACAACTATTTTTAAATGACATCCATTTAATTTGCTTTTATAACCAGAGAAGGCAACATAA
Source organism: Trachelipus rathkii (assembly GCA_015478945.1). Lineage (NCBI taxonomy): Eukaryota > Metazoa > Arthropoda > Malacostraca > Isopoda > Trachelipodidae > Trachelipus > Trachelipus rathkii. The sequence continues at coordinate 23,123 of JABUQX010020811.1, forward strand.
AATTTCCATAAAAAATGTCCTTCTCAATTATCATACATTTTAATATAATTATCGATGAATTTCCAAATTTATCCAGATTTTCTTTTATAGACCCTTATGACCTCACTACAATCTTTTGCTACTGTGTCCCTAGTATTTATAATGATATATTAAATATAGAATAACAAACAGATCAATCCTTTTGTAAATTTGTGAAAACATTAATTCTGACTATTAAAACATTTCTTTCCACAAGGTTTTCCTATGGACATAGATTTATAATGAAACAAAAATAAAATAATATGATGCACCAATATTAGAGTTAAAGATAAATTTCTTATTTGGTAAGTACTTTTTGATGTTTGATAGAAGAGAGGGAGGTGATGAAGAGATGAAGAGAGTATTTTGAGGAGAGAGAGAGATAGAGAGTAGTGAGAGAGTAGAGAGAGATAGAGAGTAGGAGAGAGAGAGTTGAGTGAGAGAAGAGAGAAGAGAGAGGAGGTGAGAGCAGTATAAATTAATCATAGTTGACTATATAATAATTCCTATATCAATACCCGTATTCCCTCTCATTTATAGTGAAAATTTTTTTTACTGTAATTGAGTAGATTTGATAAGCTAATCGGTGATAGTAAGTTTTTGAACATCGTTAATGGAGTATTAATTGAATATAATATATTAAAAAATTTCCCCTTTCCCGCTGAAGCATATATAAATTATAGATGATATTAATTATTAACATACAGATAAAATTAATTTTATGATATACAGAATTGCTGGAGTATAAAATCAGTGATCAATAGGCTAAATATGAAACGTTTGGTGATATATATGTATATATTTGGTATTAGGGTAGATTATATTTATTAATGTATTAATTTATTTATGTTTATAGTGAATATTTTTAAAGAAAATCTAGATTTTATATATAAATGAATTATATATAATTTATATAATATATATATATATAGTAGTATATATGTTTAATAGTATCATAAGTATAGGGTATATGAAATGGCCTAGTAGTATCACATATATAGTACTAAGAATTTTTTACCCCTACCTATGTTAATAAATATAGTAGCATTATTATTTAGTTGATATTTAGTGTATGATCTAAATAAAATTAGCGTTTACAATTCAATGCAAAGTTGAAAAAAAAATATATATGAGTATATTATTAATAAAAATTTATTCATTTATACTTTTCTTCATTATGCGAACAAGAAATATTTTTTGCAAGAAGACTTTCTTACACAGTGGATAAATGAAATCAATATATGTCTTAATAGTCTAATATTTAAACAATATTAACTTCATGATAACTGTATTACATCTGAATACTATATAGTAATTTCGATCATCTATAGAGACAAATATCTATAAGCATTTCGTCTTTTGATTTTAGATTTTATCTACGGAAAGCAGGTTTGTAAAACGCAATACATTATATTATTACGGAGAGTGTGTTTGAATGAAGAAAATTTGAATATACGACATCGTTTCAAATATACCAAATATTACGAGTATATGAATGTGGGGAATCTCTCCTATCCTATGTTTCGAAGTAATTTGTGTTGTATTTATCCCTTTACCAGTTGCTCTTTTTAAGTTATGTACACACTAAATTAGGCACAGTGCAAATATAATTCCTACTCAACATCGTGCTCTGTTTCAGATGTTATTAAGAAAGACCCTTTTTTAATCTAAGGAAGACTAGCAAGACCTTTTTTTGTGCATCAGTGATATATAAATATTATTGAAGTGACATTGATGGAATCTATTTTGGGATTCGAAAGGTTTGAACCAACATTGAGCTTTTAGAATTACTACAAGATGTAAATGTATAATTATGATTTTTTGTAATTATACACAATTGTGATGCTATATAGATTCTATAAGTTACTAATTTGGAACAGTGAGTATATAGTACAACAAATTTAGTAGTGCATAATTATCATGGATAGATACAAGCATATGAGTAAATTTACTAGGTATAGAAGATTCGTATAAAATATTATAGTACATGGGTTCGATCACCAGCGCGCGTGGCATGGGGGACTATAGTCTTTCCCTCTCATTGAGGTATAGATTTTAACTTCTTATTAGAGTCCTACATGCTGAATTATATTTTTTGATCTCATAGCAGTTCCGTTCCGGTAGACGTTTAATAGTACGTTTTTAACGATATTATACTAGCGTATGGAGACACAAGGTAAATCTTAAATAAGTTAGAATTAATAGGTATATAAATTAAGTATATAATATATTATGTATATTATAATTGAGTAGTTATAGATAATTGTATTACGGGTGTATATCTATTTTATGAAGTTATTGTTATATGGTGTATAATATATATATATAAATATATATTATATTATTATAACTAATATATTATATTTTATATATATATTAGAGTTAATAAAGAATAAAGATGTTTTTTCCTCACCTTCAAGCTTAGTATTAATTAATATTATCTATTATATTCATAGAATGTATATCCTATAAGTCATTTAACTCTATATAGCTTTCTCATAGGTATCACTCAGTGAGTGACGATAAATAAAGAAACTAATAATATAATTATAATTCTCACTTGTTCATCAAATCTGTTCAGATGAACATTCTTAAGGGCCTGTTAGATGTGTAGAGGATTTAAAAAAGATAATAATATTTATAATATGTATAATTATCTCTTTGGTATACGTGAATGAGAATGGCATAAAATAGTAAATATTACTCTTTATAAAAATACTACATTTATAACTTATATAATATTAGTATATATTTTCTAATAACTTTCTATATTTATTGTGTAGCGTTGATTTCATAGTGTAACGCCAATATGCGCGATGGCTATGTTTGTAATGGTCTCATATATTTGCTCAATTGAAAATTTTATAGTCTCATGCTCGAAGCGAGAATCATACTTCCTCACTTCATTTATTATAGCTCCTTTTTGTGTTATAATTTATAAACTAGGAAGTACTGATATGTTATATTCCTAGTCTAATTTATATTTATATCTATGTTTACTATGAATTTCTTATTGACTTAATAAATTGATTTTATAATTTATCTTCTATTCCTAATCTATATTAATGAATTATTTAAATAGTTTATCAAGTATCAAGAGAAATGTTAACTAATATACATCTGCTCTTAGAGTAGTTCATTAAGTATATATTATTTCTATTCACTATCTTGTCTTCAGTGATTAGACTGTTTATTAGTGTTAATTGCTATCTTGATTTTGGATATTGATGAGTCGCTGTGATACAGTGACATGTGTAGATTAACACTTTAAATTATTTTATAATGAGAATTTTATGATTTAATTTTACGTACTTAGCAGCAGTTAATTAAGGAAATATATTTAGATGAAGCACAGTGAGAAGAGAGTTGAGACACGTGTGTCCGATGATGAGGTAAGCGTTAGAGTATGTAGAAACATATCATATTTTATATATCAAACTCTGACCGATATGTGTAGAGATGCTTAGGTTCAATTACTTTTCACAATGTCTAACTTCAAGAAGCTTCTTCAATTTTCATTCTGGGTGTAAACATTTTTGAAGTGCTCTAGTGAGAGAGAGTGATTGAGAACTAGATCCACATAAATCTGGATCACGAGGATTAATTATTAAGTTTTATACATAATAATAAAGAAATTAACTATTATCTGTATTATATGATTATTATTATATTTATTATTAGTATAATTATTATATATATTTGATATATGTAATATATATATTTAAGTATATATTTATAGTTTATTATAGTATATATATTAATATATATGTTATTGATATATATAGATAAATTATATTATTATATTTATTATATATGTATATATATTATATTATTATATTATATATAATATAATATATTATATTTAATAATATATTATTATATAATTATATATTATATGTATTGCATAAGTAAATTTGAAAAGGAAGAAGGATAAAATTGGGAAATGGGTAGTCGGTGAATAATAACGTAAGAGCATACCGAATCAGTCAACTTAAGACTTCATCTATTAATAGGCAATTCTCCACAGACTTCGCATATTTCGCATGTATTAGATAGCTTAAGCCGCAATACACATTACGAAAACTTAACTCTCCTTAGAACCATTCAGAGCATTCTTAAGATATAGGGTTCGAGTATATAGTTTTAGGAAATTAAGTCGTTACAGTAGACTGACGATAACTAAGATAAATGACATTTAGATGAAAATACGATTGAACATTTCCATACTCTATACACTGTATTTTCTTGTACTGGTTCTCAGAATAAAAAAAATAATTGAACTAGTGTCTACTTGAATATTGTACTCTTAAAGTGAAGAATTTACCACCTAAGACATATCTTATATTGTGCTTAATTAGAGCTACTCTTTATAACAATCTTATTATAAAAGTTTTTAAACATTATACAATTATGGATCTTGCGAAGAAACGACTATATACTCATCTACCTTGCTGTGACTCTAGATATACCAAGGGTACAACTCCAATATGGAGTATGATCATATAGTATGCAGTATTTTTGATATTTAGATTTTGATTGCATCACATAATTTAAATATTTTTTGCTTCGAACGAGATGCGTGAGTCTCTCACGCAGATTTAACTAAGATTATAATACTTCATCATTACAACTCAGTTCACATATTGATGAGATAGAGTGGCGTGTAGATTCGGATGGCATTTACACTCCACCTTAGCTCTTCTGAGGAGTAGATCTTTCCGCTCTGAACAACCTACGTCATCTCGAGTGAGCAATCTCATTAAGTAAATTCCTCTCATTCTCTCAACTAGCTACTTTTCTTACGAGGTGGGCTTGGTAAGAGCGTCTCAGCTATGGTCAACACTCGTGAGTGGTACCTTGAAATTAATAGGAGCTCGATCTCTTACCTTACTAATCTATCGCTCCTAATAGTATTATGCTCTTAACTTAGTAGTTCTAATCTAAGATTTATTGAATTTACGCTCTTCTCACTCTCAACTTACTTAAGATCCATCTGAATTATTATCATTCTCACTTTACTTTCCTATAGATCGCTCAGTACGTGACTTTCATTATGCTCGAGGTTACTGGCGATATATCTATTTATCCTATATTAAACAGGAGTATTATGGTTTTCCAGCGTCTTTAGGTAACTAAGGGGAGATCTGCGAGTATATTTAGTTAGTGCAGCTTGACATATATTCCAAAGCGGAGTTCGTGCAGACGCTATAGGAGCGGTCACTCGCTCTGCTCACACTCGACCTTCTTGGTGACTTCCTTTCCTTTACGTCTGCGTTGAGCTTATATACTTTTTTTCATGAGGACTAACTAAACGGGTGTGTTGTGAAGGGCGCAAACTTATGTCTTTTTCTCTCTGAGATTCAATAGTGGTGTTCCTCAGGAGTATGTTATTATTATGCACCACTTTTATTTCGGCTTTTTGCATTAATGATACTATCTACTCATGTACACATCTATACTTCTATACACTAATCATTATGCGATAACTGTGACTCTTCATATAGTATTCTTCATACATAATTTTTACATCAATTACTGCTCCCTCTATTTTATCATATTTAGAAACTTCGAAACCTCGTCTTAACCTTTCCGAATCTATTCTCATGACTTATATTATCTGGACTGATATTTTTTAAGGGTAGGTATCGTTGCAACCTTTATGATATATTTGAGAAGTAATTTTTAATATTCTTTATATATATAAATCCCATACTTCTTACTAAATTTCGCCTCTCTTAAGTACACCTTACTAACTTCTCTATATCCTTATCTTATATGTAGCTGGTTCTATCGTCTTCTCCTGTTGTATATACTTGAATAATCATATGTCTTGAGCTCTTTAAACATTATATAACTAAGAAATTTATATTATCGTTTATTATAATGTCTTGTGAAACCTTCGACATATTCAATCAACGGTTTCTTAGGTGAGCAGGCTCTGGACAGAACTGCGTGGAGTATTCTGTCAATAGTGACTAGGTCACGTATGTACTCTGCTTCTCCGTGGCCTCTTTCCTCAACGCTCACTCTAATAGCTCTCTATAATATCTGATAGATAACGACGTGTGCTTTCATATTCTATGTCCATATGTTTTTTGTGTTAATTAGTGTAGTAGATAGTAAGACTACTTCATATTGGTGGGGGCTCTGGTTTACACTGTAACGATTTTTTGGGTATGAGTGGTATCGTTCGATCAATATTTGTCGCATATATAGAAGTCTAGTGAGTATATCATATAGGGGGCTATTCATTATGAAATACGCCTCTAATTTGAATAAATGTGTGCGACGCGAGCTGATGTCCGCAGTCTGCTATCATCTTTTTCTACTTAAGCAGCTCCGCCTGAGTGATAAGGTTTTAAAAAGTTCATTACGTACATGCGAGAAATTATCATTCGATACTTGGACGATTTTACCCTCTTCACACACATCTCTTATCGTATCTTCCACAATCAGTTAAAGAATCTCAATCTGTTGTACTTGATCTCTTCTGTCACATAGTAGGTGAATTTGTGTGATAACTCATAGTAATCCTCTCTAAGCTTGACCTCGATTTACGTCTGACGTAGCTGTATCTTTAATAAACTATTTTTTATTTACACACAGAATTAGTGATCTTCTCACATTATTAGTTGCTATGCCACCTCATTTAGTTTTTCTTTCGCTTGAGAGTTATCTATCTTATCTATATTGCTTTAAGAATTATTAGCCTATTATGACAATTCTCGGCAGTATAGATCATTTCATACTATCACTTTTAAAAGCTAATGATCTGGTCTGTTGCTCATACTGTCGAGTAATTTGCTGATTAGATTTAATAATTTGAGATATACGTTATTCAATCATACACCCTCAATCTGTAGAATATGGGGCTTTTGACCCGATGTAAGTGGCGGTTGTCATATGTGTAGAATAAAATGGCGGTTATGTATGTGAACATTACAAATCACAGTAGTCGTATTATATAATAACTTGCATGTTTGAAGTCTGCATAGTTGACTTATCTACATAATAATACATTAACCAGCATCATTCTATATAAGTAAATATAATGAGAGAAAATAATTATATAAATATTTTAATCCCATAACTTTTCATGTTGGTAACTAATTTCATTATGTAACAGTAACTACAGATTATTACTCTGATTTTACGAGAGGTAGGACATCACTGATGAGGGCAGTTGTTGTGGTCATAGCATATTGAAAATATATAGGCCAGAGACTTTGTAAAATGATTAGAGTGCCGGGAAAATCCCGAATCATTGAAATAGTTCCATATATGAGTAAACGACAAGAAGAAAATCCCACCATCGAGCGCAATACTAGTGTCATGATGAATATCACAGCACATAAACTACAGACCTCGTGTACTCCATTAGGTGTGAGCTCAGATCTATCTAGAAAGGATAAGACGCTTCAGTTAGTAAACATAGATGTAAGAAGAGTAAGCACTGGCTATCATTAATCAGTTGGACATTCATTACTTTAAGTAGATGTATAACCGAGGTGAATGATTTCAAGAGTAACAGAGATGATGCAAATTTCCATACTTGTGTAGCTTCCGACCTAAGACCTTTTAGTCGTACATTAGAGGATCACCGACAACGTTAAAAGGTAGTAAATATCAAGATAGGAAGAGATTGTATGGAGGCGATCATATTTGAGTGGCATACACTACAGGCACAACTAAAAGGAGAAATAGTTCGCAATTTTTTTGATACTCAATATTTCACAACAAATATAAGCCGAGATTGATGCCTACAGAATGGTTCGTAGTCATCGTATTCGAGAAAAAACTTGACCCGAGATATATGTAATGATGGGCTTGGTATGTCGAGATAGAGGGCTCGGTATTCACCCGATGATGCTTCTCGCTGCACGAGATAGAATTGATGAGGATACGAAGAGCAATATGTAGAAAAAAGGTTATGAAGAGAAGCGAACATCTCTGTGTTCTAATTTTCATTCTCGTGATCGTCTTCAAAACACGAACATACTCTCTAGTCAGATTTATGGAAGAGGCTGGCATAATTTTGTAACAAAATACAGTAAAAGTCAACACAGTGGAAAACATGGAAATAAAGATCTGAATTCTTACCGTAACTATTCGCCTATTGCTCTACACGCGATAGGTATACTGGAAGTCATTTGAGATATTATGGAAATCCTATTCGACCCATAATCATTCTACCAGCCTACTCTGATCCATCACTCCTATACGTGATGACAGACAACGACCTTACAGTGCTCACGTGCGGATCTTGTCGTTATATATTACATGCCATGATCTTACATACTTGATATCGAATATATGAGACTCAGCATTATGAGAACTACCCGGTGTAGCTTATGGTAGAGCGCATATACATAGTGAGCTCTATCAGAAACCGAGGGATAGTCGGTCATCGTCGTCTCTGCGCACTCTAACAAGCCGTCTATGTTGGTGATAGTCGTCCACTTCTTTGCATAGCTATGTCGAAGAGTTGATCAACAGTCGGAGAGATATAATATGCGATGTAAATGGAGCTAGTTTAGTGAGAGGCGTGACTTCCTCTCTCTTTTCTGTCAACAATGTCTAGTTAGGCTCTCTTCGGAGTAGTCTGTCCACTGGTATACTAGTCAGCATCTAATTATTCTGCCATTACATTGATTGATGAATAGATGGTCTAAGATGCACATTCTACGAGAATACTGAAGATGAAGAACTCAAAATCACTGAGCGAATGACTGGACTCTCCTAATATGCTATTGAACGTATAACGAAATCGCCGAAGCATATCCTGGCGTCCACTTTTAGATCTGAATATAGAAATTGCACTGTCATTTGTTGAAGCTAGGCCGAATTCCATCAGCATATGCAGCCATGACAGAATTTCAAAGGTGATCCGATGCCAGGCAACAAATCCACGGAGTGTTTCGGGCAGAAAGATCAATAACTCAATACCGTATGGGAGAGGATTTATTCTCATATATATATAATATCCTACTTCTTGAGGAATTCTGGCTTTTCTCTCATTGCAGAAAATAACACAATCATTCTAAACATTACCTATACATCTATTCTCGTTGTCCTACATTGACTCTTACTCGATATTGAGACAGATAACTGATGTCTTGAGAGCCAGAGAGATGATAAGCTTTAATAAGAGAGTGTTTTTACCTACGGTAAAGCACTCAAATCGCACTAAGAAGTTAGCTAGAGCCGCTCAAAGGAAATGAGTTTGTAGAATATTGAAGGCGAGGACCACTATAATTTTGGATAGCGACCATGCACATCCGAGAGTGACTGTGACCAGCAACTATAACAGAGCGTTCGTTCTGTATCTATCTCACAGATATCGGAAGACTTTCATTTCCGTCGCACTGACAATAATAGGTTCTGGGTGGACTTGACTAGTTTTACTCGCACATATAGCGATATGACAGCATCGCAGTCCCAGAAAGGAAGAAAAATCTTCAGTACACTGCTTAATCAGATAGACTTCCGCTGAGCGCAATGGGTGGAGCGTATCGAGAGAATGTCTGTGAGATGACGGATCTGAGGCTACTCGTTATTTCTGATTGTACACATGAAAGATATGGTGTGTGACAAAATTAGTGCTCATGAGTGATAGTCGAAAAAAGTATTTTCTCGACTACAATCCTTCTGCGTACACTGTTATAGAGACGCAACACAGGAAGATTATCTTATTATAATCGTGTCAATTGTTGCACACTGAGTTATTTGAGTGTGTTGAAATTATGTCCAGCATTGGATATTGTATTTGATATTCTATTGTTTTAAATAAAATAACCTTTTAATATTCATCATTTAATTATCCCTCTACAAATGTATTCATAGTTTATGTCTTCCTCTAGTCTTATGTTTACGTACTCGTTAGACTTCTTCTTTTCCTATGACTACATATATATATCTTATAGTATCTGTGGATTATCTCTTCGTAATTCTCCTGTTATTTCACCCAACATTAATTCATTCACCCTCAAACTTTAAAAGCCTCGTCTTCTCACTTAGCTCTAATTATATGTAGTATCGATATTAAATATATATTAGAGACGTTTTACATATCACCCTACTCCTTGATAATTAGGTGAGCTATTGCCTACGTGGTGGTCAGGTGTATGATTCATAAGTAGTAAATAATAAAATATTCGCGAGGTATTTTGAGTTAATAGTAACATACTCAAAACACATGAAGTGGTAATTAAGTAATAAATGCGAGTTGAGAAGTGCATAAAGAGATTCACTAAATAAACACTCAATATATAAAAAAGAAAATCATAGAAAAATAAATATATAAAAATAAATATTATCCTCAAAATTTCATGTGTACATTTTATTATAATATATACCTAGTCACGATTTATACCGTGAGATATCGGTAGCTATAATGATTGTAAGGGAGTGGTTTCAAAATTAGTGCGCTTAACTGAATAGATCCGTAGACAGTATTGAGAAAAGCCATTTTTTGAATAGGTAGATAAGAAAAATTACATCAAGACTCAGTGGTCTATTTAAAATTGAGAATCAAATTTAATTTAAATGTGTGATTTTACTAATCAAGAAAGGCATCGTTTAATATAAGGTATTATATAAAGGAAGCGTGCATCATAATAATAGCTTACTAGACAGATGAAACGCTGATATATTTATTACTATGGTAAGGGAACATATACATAGTGTTGCGCTATTTCGCCAAAGAGTCCGATATCAAAGGAATTTAAATTGTTAGTCATTCATTTAGATAAGTAACTGAAATGATGAGTATACTTGACGCAAACCATTAGCGAGCGAGAAAGACCATTGATAGATTATTGTGTACACGACACCGAAGAACTAGATCCCGAAAATGTGTGGCTTGGTTACTGATAGGTACTATGTATATATACGGATGTTGCAAGAAGAAGGTGTCAATGACAATTATATATTGATAAAATGTATATAATAAAAATAAGCTTTTTTTTTTTTACCTTACACACATCAAAATTCACAGTCGAAAAATGATTTTGTAACCTAATTAAAAGTTCACCGAATTTTGAATCTTAATGGACATTTTATTATGTTTTTTCACGAGACGGTCTTATGAGAAATAATATATATATGCCAACTCACAATCACAAGCCTATCCTATGACAGACCAGATTTACTAAACAACACAAGTGCATCAGTGTTTTAAGAGCTATCAATATATTGTACTAAATATGTACAATATACATTAGATCATCTTACCATTGAAAGATAAATACCCGTCCAAGAAACAGTGACGAGCTTATTCAGTGCATATCAGTCTGCTATAAAAATTGATCTCATTCAATCCATCGGCTATGTATATGAATCGCGAAATAGTATCTGCGATGATATAAGAAGCCAGTTTTAATGCCTACTACTAATCTTAAGACACTTGTGATATTACGTCTAAACCTCGTCACAGCACATTTCAAAACAATATGTGTGAAATGAGTTATAGATACATTCGAGTATAAGAGTGAAAATAAAATACATTAATCGTGAGAGAAGTGTAAAGAAGTTAATGATAATCAGCAGAGACAACTGGTGATATTAGTCTGTAAATATCACTACGTGAATTTATTATTGAGTTTAGTGATATATACACAGTATCTATATGAGTAGCAACACCATCCACAACTAAATCCACGGAAGATTTCTTGAGTAAGATCCTTAATATAAATCCGTATCTGGATTAGTTATAAAAATTCTATTCTTTGAATAGTTTTACTGTTAAAATACATCATTATCTATAACATATCTAACTCCTTTCACAATACATATCTAAAATGTGTAAGTATAGGAGTTTATTATATAGTTTTTACACTTATGAAGATGACAATAGAAAGAATTATATAGAGAAATTTAAGGCTAGCCCACACCTAGGGAATGTACAGAGAAACGAGCGTGCAGCTAGCGAGTATGAAATTAAAAGATTATTGTATTTCACCAATAGTCTTAGAGAGACGGTGTGAGTATACCTTCTTTCCACGAGTAATCGAATACGAAAAAGATGTCTATTTGAAATAAAGTTATTACATTGAATTTAATCTGAACAAAAATCAAATAATTATCGACCTCAAAAATATATAAATTTACACTAGAAGAATCACTGACCAATGAAAAGTCTGATAGTATACGAGATCATAAAGGTAATAGACTAATGTAGTATCGCGAGTATACTATGTAATACGACAGGTTAATACTAACTGTATATATGAATAGTGTACTAACGAAATTTTGTATGTTTATATGACAATTATGTATTAATTTAATCAAATAAGTAAGTGATATATTGCGTGATAACAAAGGAAATTACTTTTTATTATTAATATATATAATTATGTACAATGGGAGAAGTACATTTCTTGATATTGAAATATATATATATTGTGAGATATTCTATTTTATTATATATAAAATTATAACTTTATTTAATAATTAATTCAATTTAATTATCATACAAATGTTTCTTGTAAATTTCTCTTTCTATATTAAATATATATATATATATATAATATATATAAATATATATAATAATATATATATAATTATATATAAAATTAATATATATATATATTATATATATATATTAATACTATATATATATATATATAATATATATATATAGATTAATAATAGTACTATATTATATTATATATATAGTATATATATATATATATATATATATATATATTAATATGATATATATATATTATATATATATATATATATATATATTATATATATAAATATTTAATATATATACAAATATTAATATATATAAATATATAATAAATTTAATAAATATATATATATATATTATATAATATAATTATATTAGTAATATATATAATATATATATAATATATATAATATATATATATAATATATATATTAATAATAATATATATATATTATATTAATATATATATATATATATTTAATATATTAATATTTATAAATAATATTATATATAATTATACCAAATATATATATATAATTATAGTAAATTATATATATATATATATTAAAATTAATAAAGAATATATAAAAATATTAATACATATATATTATATATATATATATAGTATATTTATTAATATTATATATATATATATATAATATATAATAATATATATATATTAATCATATATTAATATATAATATATCTCTATATATATATTATATATATATAATAAATATTATATATATATTATAATTTGTTATTATTTGTGTTGTAATGTATATGTGTTGTGTACTATAAAGTGTACGTGTGCTTAGGTTCCATCTATATATTAATTTATGAGCCTATTTCTTGAACAACTTGATAATATTTATCAAAAATGTAATATATATTTATCATATTTCAGATTAATACTTGTTATTAAATTATGTCATAATAGGATTTACTTCTCTCTATATTATTATAATCTACAAACACTTATTATTGTTTATATCTATTATATACCAAGTCTTTCGTATCATCCGCAGGCATATTATATCAATAATAAGCTTGATGGTAATATACTTAAAAGTATAAGAATAGAAGTATAATAAATAATATATATTATTATAGAATTATATATATCTAATAATAATTTTAATATCCCCTGTCGTTAATATAATACTATACTGACGTTCAGATGTAAAACTTGAATGGATATTTGGAGTTTCTTTTTCGAATTCTGTCATCTTTCAATGTATCCTCTCATCCGTATTATACGTCTATCATAATACTATATTAAAATAACTTATACCCTCCCTTACAGTGTCTTTGCTATGTGCCAGTACGATATTTAAAAGTCTTCCCCCACATTATGATCAGGAAGACTCTGACGACGACCTACTGTAACAAGAAATACTTATTATTAAGTAAGATCAGGAACATGAATCATAGGATTAAAATAATACTGTGTTTAATTGATAAATTTATCCAAATATAATAACAATAAAATTACATTACTAAGGTTAATATATAATATAATAATCCAGTTTACAAATTTAAGTAAAAAAATACTAATATGTAAAGAGAATAAAAATATATTTATAAAACTATTAATTTTTATCGTAGTATGTCATATAATTAATAATAACTAATATATTATAATATATTAATATATATATAATTAAAATTATTTATATAAAGTAGTATATAATATAATAATATATAAAAATAATATATATTATATATATTATATATATTATATATATTATATTATATATATAAATTAATTATATATAATATATTATTACTATTTAACTATATAATATATATATATATATAGTATATATATATATAATATATAATTAATTATATCATATATATATATAATAATTATTATAATATAATATATTAAAATATTAAATATTAATATAGTATATATAATATATACTTAATCCTAAACCCTTCTATAATATAAACTAATATTATTACATTATATATATTTAAATTATTAAATATAGAGTAACTATAATATAGCTCAAAATATTGAGAGCAGTATGAGACGGCATTTAACTAATCTCATATACTATCTTCAAATAAGGTGATTGAATACTCTATATTACCTCACTTAGAGTTATAAATATATACTTACTAAATTATATATATACAATTTAATTACTACGCATTGGTTATGAATGTGTTTCAGAAGTGAAGTAGTAACGCTTATCCTGTCTTAGATTTAATGTATATCTAAATATAGGCTTGCTATCTTTAAGTCCATTACTTTTTAGATTACCATTATGTGTACGGACACTATAATTATGAATAATAATTATAATTATGATTATAGTGAAATATTATATATAGAGTTAATATACCAAATTATAGTAGTGTAAAATAATTCATATAATTAATGTCAAGTAATTCATATTTAGAGATGTAATTATTATAATAACCAAAGCAAGATAGTTGAAAATGGCAAAATTATTAACAGTGCTTAAATTATATAATAGTTATATTAAAGAAAATGCCAATCTTTAGAGAAAAACTCTTATTCCCAGTTCATAGCAGAACAGCTATATGATTATTATGAGAATCATAATCAATCTATCAGTAATTATGGCGAGACCTACAAAAGTTATCAAAACAAACAACAGATTAATAAATAGAATTGGTGGCATGAGAAATTGTTGCTTTCGGTTATGAAGATGAATCACGTGTAGTGGCTAGTCACTACTTCTATGATATTGCTCTTGCTCAGTAACAAAACTTGAATTCATTCAAATGTAATTGTACCATTATATAATATATCACATGAAAGATTTAGAATATTATATCAGCCTGCTATGCTCAATAAGAGAGATAGGAAGAAATGAAGCGCCATTGCTGTCTGCAACAAGATAACATATCGAATAACACGTTCAAAATGAGGTTAACATTACACTAGAGCTACTATCGTATAGAAGTCCACAGCGTGCTGATAACAATAAAAGCTTGACTGTATCGTTGAGAATGCGAAGGAGTAATGAATAGTAGACTTTCACAAGATTTAATACTCTCTTAGCTGCAGAATTCTTAACTCTATTATTGAAAATAACTTGTGATTGACTTACTCTTTGAGTATTCTTTTTTTCTCTTGATCATCTCTCTTTCAATACTTCGTTATCGGTGCCTTCTCAAAACTAGCTTTCTTTGAGGTAATGACGTCATATTCTCTCTCTCTACTACTATATTTTAGACACAGGATAACTCACTAACAATAACATTAATTTAAGAAAAAATTGTTAAGTAAATATGTTGACACAATTTTGAGTGACATATTTCTTTGATGGAATTTACACAAATCACGGTGTATTTCAATATCTTGTGTGATATTGATATATATTATATGTTTTTACTATATATCAGGGCAATCCAGTGAATACTGAAAGCATCTGATCGAAGAAATAGACGATTCCATAATATGTACAGATTAGGAAAGACAAGAGAAGGTCAAAATATTATCACATCCGTTATTCATGCAAGACACTTCTCTTACAGAGTAGTAGAAAGAAGAATATATAATATATAATACACAAATACTATTATTATATTCACAGGAGCAAAATGATATCTCTATAGCATTTAGATAAACTAAAAGTGGTAAATAACTCACTGAAACAGTAAATATACTACTATAGCTTCATTGAATTATAAATCATCCACTTTAAATTAATATTCTAAGCCACTAAAATAAGCGTGGTGACTTAACACCATCCTTCAAAAACGGGCTGAGATAACTCGTCATTTTCATTATAGCGATTGAAATCTACATAGCGTTCAGATGAATGTTTATTTGTCAGAAACACGAACCTATCCTGATCTTAATTTACGTGCTCATAATGGGCACTGCTTCTTTAAATCTTTGTGTGGTTGGCAGTACTAGACTCGAGATGTGCAATAATAGGTAAAGAAAAGTCTATTTGATTGGATAATATGAAAGTGACCAATAAAGGTAATATACATAAACGTCTATATAAATATCTAGTTTTGGAAGTGTATCATATATACGATACGCAACACTAGTGAAAATGCAGTCTAGCGTTGATCAAGCTCGTAAGTATTAGTTTTACAATGAAGCTATATCTTTAGGATAAAACTCATTATAATTACACATTCTATAGACGAAAAGACATATATCGAGGAACTACTATAACTTATAGTAATTATAATAAGTAGTTGGAGCGAGAAATTACATGAAATGTATACAAATAGCAATAAACGAGTATAGCATTTAAGAGCAGTACATTAATAGCTTATCAGAAATATAGGGAAAATTAATGAAATATATTTCATGAAGAGGTGGAGAGGGAAGAAAGGCTTTGTTTATATAAAAACTGAACGCAAAAAAAATCTATATTAGAGCTATCTCGTGAGGCAATATATGAAGCAGAAACGAAAGAAGCATGATAGCGACTAGGCTCATCAAGACTATACCAACATCTTCAAATAGCAGATGACAATATCGAATATAAAATTAGAGGCCAGCACAGTGTATATACTTGCAAGCATAATGTAGATAAGTGCAATTTAGAGTTAAATTATTAGCTGAATGTATAGCCTCGATCATATACTTTTAATTTGTATTGAGATCTATTAATGGTGCTAGAGAAATTAGTATAATTTTGTATATTGTAAATCTCTATCTTATACATCATTACAGATCATCACATATGGAAATCCCATTCACTTGATTCTTACATTTTTGCTCTTTAAATCAATGCTTTTAACAAGCTATTATTTTTAGGACGAATGTAATAGAAATTATTTGATATATGTTTTCGAGAGGCAGTATGACCGTCCTACTGAATTAATTAGATTCGAAAAGACCAGACCGACAATAAGACCGATAGAACAAGAAGAGGAAGAATATCCTAAGACTCGCGCTGAGTTCTGCTAAGACCTTTCTCTCTTATATAAATCGAGAAGAGTGAACCTGAACGAACCATTATTTTAGTCGACGGCGAATAAATGTTTTCCTCTGCATTTGAAAATAGTATAAATCTAGGCTAGTGATAACTAGTAAAACCGCTAAAAATTTATTAACTATATAATAATGGCTAAACAACACCGAACTTATAGTGAATACATCATAACATTAGTGTTAACACAGATCAACGCTCCAGGTTATGAGATAACAATACAGGGAAAGAAAAGTCATAAAATATCAAAATCTCACAAGTATTAATTAATTTGTGTGTATCATGCTCAATATTATGTATAGTATTGTAGCATCATGTGAGTAGATCTCTAAATTACTGAGTGAGATTAGAATTATACTTACTACATATACATTTAATTCGTAGTGAGCTTATCGTAATATAGTAATTAAATATTAATCAAGAAAATGTTACAGCTGCTTACTTAATCAATAATACTTAGAAATTTGAGAACTAGAAATAAGTATTAAAACGGAAGCTGTATCTCAAAACACTAATTAAATGGCAATTAAACAAAAGCTCAAGTATGACTAATTGTTCAGAATACACTTCTTTACTAAAATGCTGGCATCTATATATGGAAGCATAGTCACGATAAGTACTCGACGTGCACATTAAATTATCCTGCTTCTCAATTTATAACATTGAACGCGTGGCATCAAACATAACTTTTGCTACAATATTACTGCTAGAAGATAAATGCGAGAAGAATCGTGTAGAGACAACAATATAAATAATCTAATTCTAATACAAGAGAGAATATACGTAAAGAGAATCATTTTTTCTTATATATTACTCCTTACTAAAACTTGAGAGATATAACGCGTTATTTAGTAGAGCAAGATATACAATATTTTCACAGAGTGGATCGTTGATGCCCCGCTTTCTTATTTAGATCAAACCTACCCCGAAGATCAATACTATAAAATACTAGCTCCTTCTTCTTATGTGAGACGATTATAGGGAATTTCTTGAATTGCATAGTCATATATATATAGTAAGTACATAATTTATTCTATATAATTTATTCAAGGAAATCTGACAAAGCTTTTAATATTACTAATCATTATTAGTATATAATAATATATATATTCTATATCATATTATATTATTATTATATATATTATATTATATATATATTATATTATATATATATATATTATTAATTATATATAATCTATATTAATATGTATAATATATATAATAATATTATATATAATCTCCTATTTACTATTCTATTAAATTGTGAGAGTACGGGCTATTAAATAATTATGTTATTAATTATCTTACAAAGATAGATCGAGACAAAAATTAAAGTAGTACTAACCAAGTAGAGGAAAATATATAGAAGATCGATTTCTTAATATTTACTTACTATTTAATCTCTTTAAATATACTTCTTTTAGGCTAATGATCATTTTTCATTAGCATGTTAGCTCACTAGTAAATATCTAAAGTAATATATGTGTCACAATTTTTATACTCAATCGTTTCTTGAATACACTTTATTATATATTATATATAATATATATATATATATTATTTATATATTAATAATATATAATATTATATAATATATATATATATATATATATATAATATATATATATATATATATATATGTATAGTATTAAATATATATATATATTATATATAATATAATATATATTAATATTAATTTATAATTAAAATTTATAAAAATTATAATTATATATATATATTATTATATTATATATACTATATATATTTAATATATATATATATATTATATATATATAATATATATTATATATAATTATAATATATATATATATAAAATATAGATATTAATATAAATATATTCTCTATAAATTTATATAAAAAGTATATAAATATATTATATATAATATATAATATTATATATATATATATATAATTATATAGTTACATCCTTTTATTTACTTAACTGCAACCTGTAAATTGGTTGGTTCCCTAAAATAAATGATATGACAAATAGTGCATCAATTTTATTATTTATGTTTGAAATATCATCTTTGAACCGATCAATCTTATGAGAGTGTAAAAGTAATTAACTACACCTTTTTATATATATATTTGATAAAAAAGAATATTTGATCCTAAATTGTAATAATTTTTCGACCACAAATTCATCAGAGGAGGTCTCGTAAAGCTATACCATGTAAAGCTCCCATATTTATTTAGTTCAATTTTGCTCTTTTCGAACAATTACGGAAGCTCACAAGTCTCCGTTCTACCCATGTTATATATAATATTATATATATTATATATATATATATATTATTTAATATATATATATATATTATATATTATATATATTAATAATATTATATATATATATAGTATATATATATATATATATATATATATATATTCAATTCACTTGAAATTTACAATATACTCTACATTCTTTATTATATAATCTTTAAATTTCTCAAAGAATTCTTCTCATTTGTTATGGGTATTTTTGAAATTATTTACGTGTAAAAGTTCTATTATGTTTTTGGGACTGCGAGCCCCTCCCTATTTTTTTTGTTTGATACAAGTGCATATTATACGCTATTCATATCTACTTTACCAAGTTTCATCGAAATCGCAGGCGTTTTTATACATATTATATATATAACTATATATATATATATAATATATATATATATCTATATATATATATTAATATATATTAATATGTATTATATATATATATATATATAATCTAATATATATATTATATGTTATAATATATATATATTATATAATATATATATAATATATATAACTATATATATCTATATATATTATATTATATATACTATATATATACTATATATTGTAATATATCATATCATATTATATATATTAATATATTATATATATAATATATATATACGCCATCTTATAATATTTTGTCTATTATTTTGTAAGAAACTACGATAGAGAGTACCAACAATACTAAATATTCATTAAATTTCGAACTCTCTTTTAACTATTTCTATGATCGATTTAGATCCTGAAATTATATATTATATAATATATATACTATAATAATATATAATAATATATAATATAATATATATATATATATATATATATATTAATTATATATAAGTAATATTATAATATATATATATATTTATATATATATATCATAATATATAAATATCGTTTAATATATATATATATATATATATAATATTAATAATATATATATAATATTGTAATTATATATATTATATATTATATACTATTATATACTATATATATATTATATAATAAATAAAAATATTATAATATATATATATATATCTATAGTAATAATTATAAAACATACTATTTCCATATTTGTTTATGTATCTGTTCCGTTATTACT